>JAAALK010001833.1:0-40648 GCA_019279435.1 Zizania palustris
GGGCACCGGTGGTGGCTTCCACGACTCCGGCAAGCATGAGAGCTCATCCTTCAACAAGGGCAAGCCGAAGATCGATCTTCAAGAAGGCCCTGAAGGACTACCGGCGAGAGAACAAGAAGCGCGACAAGGCCTTCTTCGCCAAGATGGAGAAGAGCTACTCCAAGCAGTCCACGTCGTCTTCCTCTTCATCAAGCTCAAGCGATGAGGAGATCGTCATCAGGAAGGGGAAGGACAAGGACGATCCGGCGGGCCTCTGCTTCATGGCTTTCGGGACAGACCGAAGAGCCACTCACACCAGCGCCGAAGATCCCGCAAGAGCTTCTGCTCAATGGCTCTTGGGGATAAGGAAGAAAAGAGTCCTCCGATGACCCGACGATACAACGAAAAGGTATCATTATGAGCGTGAAATTGTTGATTTACTTGAGAGCAATCGTCAGGAGTTAAAGTATCGGGAAAAACTGCTTAGGGGGGCCAAGAAGAGGATAGAGTTAGAGAGTGAGCTTGCCGTAGCCAACGGCAGAATTGAGAGTCTATCTTCTTCCCCTTGCTTGGGTGATAGCAGTGAGTGCCCGAAGTTGAGGTGCTTCTGTGTGACCTGTCGACTCTGAAGTCCAGGTACACAGAAAGGGTTGATGAGAGGGACGCTTTGGCCACTGAGCTTGAAAGCGCTCAGCTGGAGCTGAAAGATGCTCAAGCCACTATCGTCGCACCCTGTGTTGCATTGCCCATCTCATCAGCTGCCTTAGCTAAGTGAAATCCAAGGGCGCTGAACATTTGGGTGATTTGGAGAGGTTGAGAGCTGAGCTTGCGCAGACTAGCTAGAGCTTGAGACATTAATCAGTTCACCCACTGCTGTGAGAACTGCCTGTCTCTTAGACTTGAGTTGATCAAGCTAAAAGCCGAGAAAGTCGGTCCAAGTAGGAGAGTGAGTGTGAGACCTGCTTGTCTCGGGTGGAGGGTTCTAGCTTCCTTGAGAGAGGAGCTAGCTGATTCTCAAAATGAGAACTTTTACCTCCGTTCCATCCTGAGTTGGATCAGTGCCAAAGAGCCCTCAGCTCGCATGATGATCCAGCAGTTTCAAGAGGCAGGATGGGTTTGGAGTAGGTATACCTACACCAGGCTGACTTTGAGAGGGCCATTAGACGAGGAGTGTAGTGGAGTAAAATGACTCGAGAGTAGAAGGTATCCCAAGACTCACTCCACTAAAGTCCTCCTAGGCTTGTCAGCCCAAGGATGGAGTGATTCATGAACCACCCAAAGCTCCAGCCCAAGAAGCCTAATCTGGGTTCCAAAGCCCAAACACCTCCACTCTTCTCTAGACTCTCTTCCTAGACCCTCTCAACCCAAGAAGACTACACCTAACACCACTAAGCCTAAGAACCCCAAGCCTCAACCACATCCCAAGAAGCCCACCTAATCATTGTGAGTATTGTCAGAGAGACGGCATCTGCGGAGTTTGCTATCAGGAGAAGCGGGTTGAGAGAGCAGAGAGGACCTGCGTGGTGATCAGGAGCAGTTCTACCAGTAGGGTGGTAGGCTGCGTGTTCCTCGACGCGGGGAGAGGCTGGAGGCCAGGCCGCGTCGTGTAGGTGGTGGTAGAGGAGACGGCTTTGTTGCCCGTGCTCCAGTTGGTGGCAGTCGTCCCGGCAGAGCTCCAGGCCGTTTTGGCTACGGTCCTGGACCTCGTAGCTGAGGCTTTAGGCAGAATCAAGGACCGTGTTTTGAGCCGCGTTTTGGGTCCGAACTCTCATGGTGATTTCTGCTTTCTGTCTTTTGAGCAGATGGCTCGACACTGTTTTAGCTCTTTTGCTAACCTGGTGCCGGACCAGTTGCTTCCCACTTACAGCCACTAATTGTGCAGGATCGGGGACTGGAGGACGTTTGGATCATGGACTCAGGATGCTCTCCGCCACATGACGGGACATCGCAGATGTTCTCCAGTCTCACTCCCCCGAGCTCCAAAGAGTACATCACGTTCGGAATAGTGGTCAAGGGAAGGTAAGTGGCATAGGCTCTATTCGCATTTCAGATCATTTCTCTTTGAAGAATGTTGCTTTGGTTAAGAATTTGAACTTCAATTTGATTTCTGTTTCGCAACTTCTTAAGGATGGTTTGGAAGTGCGTTTTAAGAAGGGCAAGTTCTTCCGTGTTTGATTCTAGAGGGTCTTTGATTTGCCAGATTTTACCATTCGGTAAAGTTTTTCGAATTGACTTCTCTAGTTCTTTTGGCCCTTCTCGCTGTTTGATTGCTGGATCCTCCTCTGAGCTCTGGAAGTGGCATAGGAGGTTAGGTCATTTGAGTTTTGATCTGCTAGTCAGGTTAAGCTCTATGGACCTCATCCGAGGATTGCCCAAGCGTAAGATGGAGAAGGATCTAGTTTGTCATCCCTGTCGTCATGGGAAAATGGTTGCCGCTTCACACTCACCTGTGACTCAGGTGATGACTTCGTATCCGGGCGAGCTTTTACACATGGACACTGTTGGTCCAGCTCGGGTACGTTCAATCGGTGGGAAGTGGTACGCACTTGTCATTGTTTACGACTTCTCTTGATTCTCGTGGGATTTCTTTTTGGAGTCTAAGGATGAAACGTTTCAGTTTGTTCATGACCTGATTTTGAAGCTGAAGAATGAGAACAATGGTCGGATGCGAGCAATTCGCTCCGACAACGGCTCTGAGTTCAAGAACTCTCAGTTCGTCAGCTTCTGTAGTGATCATGGTCTAGACCATCAGTTTTCTTCTCCTTACACTCCCCCACAGAACGGCGTTGTGGAACGAAAGAACCGCACGCTAGTCGAGATGGCCAGGACGATGCTCGATGAGCACAGGACTCCTAGGCGTTTTTTGGGCTGAAGCCATGAACATGGCTTGCTATCTGGCCAACCGCATTTTTCTTAAAGCTTACCTAGGTAAGACCTCATACGAGTTGCGGTTTGGCAGACAGCCCAAGGTGAGCCACTTTCGAGCATTTGGCTGCAAGTGCTTTGTGCTCAAGAAGGGAGGGCATTTGGACAAGTTTGAGTCTCGTTGCTGGGATGGTGTTTTTCTTGGTTATGCATTGCATTCTCGAGGTTTTCGTGTTTGGAAACTCGAAACCCAGCAGCTTGTCGAAACTTGCGAAGTTTCATTTGATGAGTCCTTGCCTTCTTTAACTCCTTCTTTTGAGCTTTCTGGTGATGATGAGCTCGGAGAATCCATCTTCGAGGAAGATGAGGATACTCCAGTTGCTGATGAGGGTGGGCCTTCTGCACCCCCTGCAGAGCCCACACCTTCTGAGACTTCGACTGAAGATGAAGACGGATCTCTGATCACTTCTTCCACTACGATCGAGCCCCCTCAGTCGAGTCCAGAGGTGCCAGCTGCTGACTCCGGTGAGGTGACTTTAGATCACCAAGGATCCCGAGCAGTTCAGCGTGATCACCCCTCGGAGCTCATCATAGGTGATTTGACTGAGAGAACTTTGCATTCATCTAATGCATCTCTTGCTGTGTTTGCTGAATCTGCGTTTGTTGCATCTTTTGAGCCCAGAGATGTTTCTCATGCTCTTTCTAATTCTAATTGGATTAATGCTATGCAAGAAGAGCTTGAGAACTTTGTCCGTAATCGGGTTTGGACATTAGTTGAGCCGCCACCTGGATGCAACCCCATAGGCACCAAGTGGGTATTTAAGAACAAACAAGGTGAAGATGGGGTTGTGGTGCGCAACAAAGCTCGACTAGTTGCCCAGGGTTTTGCCAGAAGGAAGGTATTGACTTTGAAGAAACCTTCGCTCTTGTTGCCCGTCTTGAGTCCATTCGTATTCTTCTAGCTTTTGCCATTTCGAAGGGTTTTAAGCTTTTTCAAATGGATGTCAAGAGTGCTTTTCTGAATGGGTACATAGAAGAGGAGGTTTATGTTAGGCAACCCGCCGGTTTTGAGAACCCTAAGTTTCCTCGACATGTTTTTAAGCTTCAAAAGGCTTTATACGGGTTGAAGCAAGCCCCCAGGGCTTGGTATGACCGGTTGAAGCAATTTTTGTTGGGGAAGGGCTTTGTGATGGGTTCTGTGGATAAAACTCTTTTCTTGCTCAGAGATGCTTCAGACTTCTTAGTCGCTCAGATTTATGTGGACGATATTATTTTTGGCGGTACTTCTAATGATCTTGTGTCCAAGTTTTCTGAGCAGATGCACAGTGAGTTTGAGATGAGCCTCATGGGTGAGCTAAAGTATTTCTTAGGGCTCCAGATCAAGCAGACCAAGGACGGCACCTTCATCCACCAAGGTAAGTACACTCGTGACATGTTCAAAAAATTTGACTTTGGTGGTGAGCTGAAGCCGCAGATGACCCCGCTGGGCACATCTGGGGGTCTGGACAAGGACGAGAGCGGCGTCAAGGTCAATGATAAAGAGTTTCGAGGGATGATCGGTTCGCTGTTGTACTTGACGACGACCAGACCAAACATTTAGTTCGCCGTGGGACTTTGCATGCATTTTCAGTCTTCACCACGCGCGTCTCACCGGCAGGCTGTCAAGCGCATCTTCAGGTATCTCACTTATGCACCCGATCTTGGTCTTTTCTATTCACCATCATCTTCTCTCGATTTATCTAGATTTTCAGATGCCGACTTTGGTGGGTGCCGGTTGGATCGCAAGTCGACTTCAGGTACTTGCCAGTTTCTTGGTTCTTCTCTTGTCTCTTGGTCTTCTCGAAAGCATCTGGAGTTGCTCTTTCGACTACAGAGGCTGAGTATGTAGCTACTGCTAGCTGCTGCTCACAGTTGGTTTGGATTATTTCCACTCTACGAGATTTTTGGTTGTTCTTTCCTACCAGAGTTCCCTTGTTTTGCGACAGCACTAGTGCAATTAGTGTAGGGAAAAACTCATGTCTCCATTCAAAAACCAAACACATTGATGTGCGCTTTCACTTTCTGCGGGATCAATATGAGAAAGGTGTCATTGACCTTGTTCATGTTGATACCTGTCGCGCCCCGATTTAATAAATCAGGACTTTTATTGAAATTCCATAGAAAATCAATAAAACAAGACGTTCATCATGCGACCACGTACAATACGGGCAATCATTCACGGTTCGTAGACCGCATTAATACAAAAGTGAATAAAGATGAAGAGAAACTAATAAAATAAGGGTCCTAGATGAACGCCTCCTTCCAGTCTCGCCTTGACTGGGTCGCTACTCCAGACCTTCATCCTCCTCGTAGAAGACTGGCTCTGATGGTGTAAGTCAACGGGGTGAGTACAGATGTACTCAGCAAGCCACCGAATGCAAATATAATGCAAGGTAATAACAAGGGAGATAGTGGCTAGTTTTGCGGAAGCAGCATAATTGTAAAGCTTTAAATGTGAGCAATTTATTAGTACGGAAAAGTAAACATGTGTGTGTGCATCATCATCTTCTAACTTGAGGGTACAGTCAGCCCCACCTCGCTCATCAGTCCTTACGTGCCATGAATAACTCGACCATTCAAACAATTGTAAACTAACTGCGAGTAGTCACACAACCCGCCCTTGACCGTGGGCTCGGCTTTTCGAAAAGATTGAATTACTCTGATCAGAGATGTACCACTGTACCCACAAGGCACGCACTCATCACTTACACCGAAGTGTAACGAGATGACCCATCACACGGGAACTCGTGCCAAAACCTTCCATATAGTCCTCCCCGACCCAATAGCACCCTCTTATGGGTTTCATATGGTGTCCCGACGCATCGGAGCCCCACCATACCCCCCCTTGAGCCTCGTCGGTACAAGTCGCCCGCACGCTAGCCCCTTGCCCCCTCCTCTATGGTGCATCGAGCTGGGGTATTCCATACTTCCAGTTAGGACTTACCCATTAGACTTGTGGTTGGTACGGAAGTGCTTTGCAATAGATCCCGCAGACCGGTCCTTATAGTGCCCCGGGTGCGACAAACCGGTGCCCGAGCTTGCACCCGGAACCCACCATACTTATAACCTAGCCAACTCCAACAGAGTCCAGAGACAAGAATAATGGGGAAAATCATATACAGAATCCAGCTATCTATGACTCATCCTTTTTATCCTATAGCAGTTGTGCCGGTACATTGGGCACTAGCTAATATCTTTATAGTAGAGTGACAAGGAGTTAAGGCTCAATAAGCATGGCTTGGGTTTTGCACACAAGGACGGGGATCTAATAATTATAAGTGTAAGGCTTGATTATTGGACTAATGCAATATTAACCTATGGGTTATAGCGATAACTTATTAAAACATGGGCTCAATTATGATCAACTGTTTCCACGGAAGGGTCGATGACTTGCCTTGATCAGCAAATGGGGATGGAGGAACCTCGGGGTAGAACTCCTGCTCCTCGATGAACTCGTAGTCTTCTCGATACGGAAAAATAAATAATACATTCAATAAACAGATAAAATCCACCAAATAAGGAACATACATAGTTGTGGGTGTTTTTATGTGAAGTAGTCATTTTAATATTCTGAGTTTTTGCATAAAACAGTGAAGTTTAACTTTTTAGGATTTTTCCTAATTTATTTTGCTGAATTAATAATTTATCCCTAAGGGGTTTCTATTCTTTTATTTGCTAAAAATATTTTGGGTAACAGTAACATACTGTTTTATGGCATTAATGTGTAGAGAATAATTTACTGAATTTAACAAAATTTGAATGGTGAAATTTGGAGTTAAATTGAGCAAGATATGAATTTTTAAAGTTTAAACTATTTTCTGAATTTTATTTAAAACCAGAAAACTGTCTCTGGTCCACGGTGAACCAGGTTCACCGTGAACCCGTGACTGTGCGCGTGGACCCGAGCGACCGGGGCCGTTGGATCTGGATCCAGCGATCGGGCGCGAGGCGGGAGGCGTAAGTGAAAATGGACGGTCTCGATTAGATCTCGCTAACCGGTATGACGTGGACGCACCAGATCGCTCCAGCGCCTTAAGTCGCGATCAACGGCCGAGATGGCACCGTACCCCTTCGACCAGATCTGAGGGCCCTGATTAAATCCCGAAGGGATTTAATCGTAGCCCTCCGATCGTGATCGGACGGCCATGGTGCGATCCAGCACGACACGATGCAAGGGGGCGCGTATCCCCCTTCGTCTCCGGCGACGGTGGGCTCGGGTGCGCCCGTGACAGCGGCGGCGAGGGCCTACGTGCCTAGCTACGGCCAGAAATGGAACGCGGGGAGCAAGGGGTTACGATGGTACCTTCAGCGGCGAAGCTGGGCGACGGATGACGACGACGACGAGGGTAGACGACGAAGGGGGTTCGGGAGCTCGATGGCGATGGTGATCCGGCGGGTTCCAAGGCCAACGGAGTGGTGGCCGGGGACGGGCGGTCGACGTCGGTCCCGACGGTGGCAGTGGCTAGGGCAGGGGAGGCCGGAGTCGACGGCGAGGGCCTGCCGGAGGTGGAGCAGAACCAAAGGCCGAAAACTGCTTGGCAGGGCTCTAGAAAGCGAAGGCTTGCGCTAAGGAGGTGTGGGCAACGAGCGGTGGCCGGAGGGGTTTAAATAGGGGGTCGCTGGTGGTCGGGATGGCAAGGAACCGAGGGTTCCAGAGAGCTCCGGTGATCCCTTTCCAAGAGCTCCGGGTGTACTGCCATAAACGCGAAACGCGTGGCTAAAGAAGGAATGGGGTCGTCGGTGATCGGGGAAAGCGATCCGGGGTGAATCAAGCGAACGCGGGCGGCCGGCGGTGAGGAAAACAGAAGGCGATCGCCGGGAAGAAGGAAAGGGGATCCCCTTCTCGGGAGGAAGACGAATCTGACAGGTGGGCTCCACCTGTCAGTGGGCGAATGAAAAAGGAAAGGGGCCGACAGGCGGGCCATGTCTGTCAGGGAGAGGAGAGCGGAGTCGGGAGGCTGCCATGTGGGGCCGAGGCGGGCGCGGGCGGGAGGAGAGAGGGGACGCGAGCGCCGACAGGTCGGTCCCACCTGTCAGTGGCTCATGGCTTGGGCTGGGCTGGGCTCGGTCACTTTGAAGGTTGCGGCCCGTTTAGGAATTAAAATTGTTTTCTGATTTAAAATAATTCCAGTAATTCATTTATTTGATTAAGGGTTGAATCACTGTTGGTAAAAATTTGTAAAAATTCTTAAAATTATATCTTGGCCTCTAGTTCATCTCATAAAATTTTCAAGTCCAGATTTGGAGTATTTCTCCCTGTTTGGCTTTATTTGGGTTCTTTTATGGTTTTCCTTTAATAATAATCCAGAATGATTTAAATAATATTTTTCTTTTATTGTATTTGTTTTTATTTCCTGGGGTGTTACACCATCTTCAGTTGGCTGATATTTCACCAACCCCTAGATCAGTCTACATTTGAGCGTTTACGAGGGGATTTGGGTGTTGTGTATCCTTTTTAGGATATTCCGCGTCAGTTTTCTTTCTTCTTTACTCTTTTATTGAGTCTTTTTGTCTGTGTTCATAACTTGCATATTCACATATCACACTTTAGAGCTGCTTCTGTTATATGATTGAACTGCTTTACTTAATCTAGCTGGTACATGCTTTTGAATACTTGTCTTTGATCATGCCTTGGTTCAGTTCACTTGATATGTCTGATATCTGTCATATGCATGGATTTTATGCTTTAAAATTTGAAAAATGATCACCATTGCTTCTGGTAACTAGCATGTGTAGGCTGAATGTTCTTGCTATCTGTTACATGCCTTGTAGCAAGTTCCTGACTTAGATGCAAACATGCAACTTGAACATCTTTCTGCTTTATAACATGGAAATGTGCTATAAAAATTAAGAAAAATGAAAATTCCATGCCTTTTTATGCATAACTTGAAAAGATCCAGGTGGGTTTGTTTTGTCGCATTGCATTGTTCTGGACTGCGTACCATAGCACTTTGGTATGAACTAGGACAGTGTAATGTATGCCAAGACCAATGTCTTAAGCTTCTGATGGTCCAGTTCTGGCCTAGGCTTGACTTGGTCGGTCAGCATAAGGTTTGACATGCAAATAACCCCTGGAAAAAATGAAAAAGGAAAGAGAAAAAGCCTGAAAAATGAAATGATAACAAGTTTGCTGAAGCACTTTGTTTTGGATAATGCTTATCTTGGTAGATATCAGATATCTTTTGCATCTCATGCTTTACCTTGCTTGTTTACTAGAAAATGTGGTGATGCTTTTGTTTGCAAAAACTGAAAAATGCGTGCTAATGACTTTCTTTAGATATCATCTATTGCACTGATCATGCCATGTATCGTTAACAGTATGTCTTTTGCTGTATCTGTTAGATGTTGTAATTGCAGTGAATCATATCTAAGAAGCATGCTTTATTCACTCCTCATGCACCCCAGTTACATTCATTGCCTATTTTGACGGGGAGTTGCATTTCAGGGGGAGTTTGTGTCTCTGTTGAGTGCTTGATGAGTTCACTTGTCAACAAGGGGGAGAAAAATTGGGATCAAAGTTTAAGGGGGAGTTTTTGTCTCGCTCTCGCTTGTTTCTTACTCTGTTGATATCCTTGTTGTTCTGAAATCGCACTCATTTTGAGCTTTTATGTTTTGGTTAACCATAATGACCACTTCTTGCTTTTGTTCGGTTTTTGGTCAGTAGGGTTAAACTTTTACCTTATTTTCTTCTTCTTTGTTTTCTTGTGTTTTTTTGGTGTTTCCACATTTGCTCGCAGGTGCTGAAGAGCTGAAAAAGAGGAGTGTTGACAATGCACTCATCAAGGGGGAGATTGATGAGCCATGCTGAATAGCGTGGGCCTCATGGCTCCAGATGTGATGAGTCATCGTCAACAATAGTCAAAGAGGACTGAAGAAGAAAGGAGATTTGTTGTTTCATGGGCCGCGTGTGACTCAGGTACACGGGAAGCGAGCGATGGTCGGGCTGAGAGAGCTATGAAGTCGGGCTGGCCCAATCCGGGTACATGGGCCAGAAGTAGTAGAAGACCCACTAGGCTGTTGACCAGGATTGACTCAGGTACACGGGCGGTGAGCGACTACCGGGCTGAGAGAGCTGCGGAGTCGGGCCGGCCCAAGCCGGGTACCTGGTGCAAAGTCGGTGGAGGCTTTGTCTGTTTCGGCGCAAAACTAACAACCGTTGATCTTGTATCGGACTGTCCAGAAGAGAAGCCGTAGTCGCTACGAAAGCTTAGCTTCCGGATAAGTCATTTGTATCTCTAGGCCCACAGTCAGTCAGTCGTGTCTGTAAAAATTCCTAAGGGCAGTAGAGTCTTTTCCTTTTTTTCCTGCGTTTGTAAAAAACCCTAAGGGGCTGGTGGAATATTCCTAGTGTTGGGCAGCCTATAAATAGGACCCCAATCCCTAGGGTTAGGTCACCCTTTTGGCTGAAATCAATACTACTCCTTTGGGTCATTTTGTCTCTTGCACCTTCTCTTTCCTTTCCTGTTCATGCGTGCGCCGCTAGGATCTATTTGGTGTTTTGCCTCATTACTGCATCCTCTTGATTTTATTTGTTCCCGTGGGATTCCATTTCCTGTTCGTGTTTGGATGCGTGCATTGATTTCTCTGAAGCAGAAGCTTCGGTTTGATGTGTGCGGTTGATTTTATTCCTGAGAAGGTGCTTCTGTTGCGTGTGTTCTTCACGCAAGTAGTACTAGTTCTTGCTGTTGCAAGTACTACTACTACTACACTGTAGCAACAGTACACTAGTACCAGCTTTTGCTTTTACTGCACAACTTTTTGATCGAGTTGACAGGACTAAAGTCCCTTTTCTGGCTGTTCTCTGGCGAAGCCCCTTCTCTGTTCAAGGCCCCTCAGCTCCGTGAGGCAGGCTTCGATCTGAAACCTTCGAAGGCTTCGCTTGAACCTCGGCTTCAAGTTTGTGCTGTGTTGCTAGCTTCGAAGTAATTTTTGAACTATCTGTGTTTCATACTTCGAATGCCTGTACGAAGGTACTTCGAATCGAGCTCTTCGAAGTCCATACTTCGACAGGTTTCGAAGTTGGTTTCGAAGCTTGTCTTTTTGTTAGACTTCGCTCAGTGTTTGCATCCGTCTTATTCGAAGGTCCTTGGTGTGTTTGTTCGAAGGTAGAGTGTAGGCTTCGTTTTGGTTTCTCTGTCGCGTGTCAGCCTTCGCTTCTCTTTCCGAAGGCTGTTTTACTCTGTGTGTGTTCGAAGCTGTGTTCGAAGCCTTACCTTCGAAGTACACTCTTCGAAGCAGGCTCCGACTCTATCATACTTTGCTCTCATTCACACTCAACCTAGGATAGACAACACACCTTCGACAGACTTTGACTACCACCTCCGAACCAGACTTCGATCAAGCGAAGCAGACCTCGACCTCCGAAGCAGGCTTCAACCCAACGAAGCAGGCTTCGACACTGCGAAGCAGGCCTCGACCAGCGAAGCAGGCTTCGCCAAGTTTCGAACAGGAGATAGATTTGAACAGGTAACTTCTCTTCTCACCCATAGTGCACCTAGATTGCTTTACTGAGAAATCTGTCTAGCCATGACTTGAGTACTCTGTCTATCTGTCTAGTAGCACTGCTTTTGTGTTTCTCGGTTTTATCAACAGTTGCTTCTAGGCTAGATACCTTTAGACTTAGGCTATCTGTTCATTCTTTGATGTTTAGTCTTTAGAGGTGCGTTGGGGATTGGGAGCAGGCCATTGATTCGAAAGATTTTTTAGGCACCCATTCACCCCTCCCTCTGGTCGCTACTTTCGGTCCTACAGAAGCGAACTTTTGATTCTTGCATGTAATGAGTGGCGATGTTTTTGTAACATTCGTGGCCCAATGGAAACTCAAGAAACACCTCCTTCGGTACTATTCCACCGTATTTGGATGCTTGGGCATGTTAATGAAACCTTTTTGTTCCGGAAGCGAACTTTTGATTCTTTCATATTATGAGTGGCGATGTTTTTGCAACATTCGTGCCCCGAATGGAAACTCAAGAAACACCTCCTTCGGTACTATTCCACCATATTTGGATGCTTGGGCATGTTAATGAAAACCTTTTTGTTCTGTAAGCGAACTTTTGATTCTTGCATATTATGAGTGGTGATGTTTTTGCAACATTCGTGCCCCAATGGAAACTCAAAAAACACCTCCTTCGGTACTATTCCACCATATTTGTATGCTTGGGCATGTTAATGAAAACCTTTTTGTTCCGGAAGCGAACTTTTGATTCTTGAATATTATGAGTGGTGACGTTTTTGCAACATTCGTGCCCCGAATGCAAATTCGAGAAACACCTCCTTCAGTACTATTCCACCATATTTGGATGCTTGGGCATGTTATTGAAAACCTTTTTGTTCTGGAAGCAAAGTTTTGATTCTTGCACATTAAGAGTGGCGACGTTTTTTCAACATTCGTATCCCGAATGGAAACTCGAGAAACTCCTCCTTCAGTACTATTCCACCATATTTTGATGCTTGGGCATGTTAATGAAACCTTTTTTTCCGGAAGCGAACTTATGATTCTTGCATATTATGAGTGGCGATGTTTTTGCAACATTCGTGCCCTGAATGGAAACTCGAGAAACACCTCCTTTGGTACTATTCCACCATATTTGGATGCTTGGGAATGTTAATGAAAGACTTTTCTTTCCGGAAGCAAACTTTTGATTCTTGCACATTAAGAGTGGCGACGTTTTAGAAACATTTGTGTCCTGAATGGAAACTCGAGAAACACCTCCTTCGGTACTATTCCACCATATTTGGATGCTTGGGCATGTTAATGAAAACCTTTTTGTTCAGGAAGCAAACTTTTGATTCTTGCATATTATGAGTGGTGATGTTTTTGCAACATTCGTGCCCGAATGGAAATTTGAGAAACACCTCCTTCGGTACTATTCCACCATATTTGGATGCATGGGCATGTTATTGAAAACCTTTTTGTTCCGGAAGCAAACTTTTGATTCTTGCAGATTTAGAGTGGTGATGTTTTTGCAAATTTCGTGCCCCGAATGGAAACTCGACAAACACCTCCTTCGGTACTATTCCACCATATTTGGATGTTTGGGCATGTTAATGAAACTTTTTTTTCCGGAAGAGAACTTTTGATTGTTGCATATTATGAGCGGCGATGTTTTTGCAACATTCGTGCCCCAAATGGAAAATCGAGAAACACCTCCTTCGGTACAATTCCACCATATTTGGATTCTTGGGAATGTTAATGAAAGACTTTTCTTTCCGGAAGCAAACTTTGATTCTTGCACATTAAGAGTGGCGACGTTTTAGAAACATTTGTGTCCTGAATGGAAACTCGATAAACACCTCCTTCGGTACTATTCCACCATATTTGGATGCTTGGGCATGTTAATGAAAACCTTTTTGTTCAGGAAGCAAACTTTTGATTCTTGCATATTATGAGTGGTGATGTTTTTGCAACATTCGTGCCCGAATGGAAATTTGAGAAACACCTCCTTCGGTACTATTCCACCATATTTGGATGCATGGGCATGTTATTGAAAACCTTTTTGTTCCGGAAGCAAACTTTTGATTCTTGCAGATTTAGAGTGGTGACGTTTTTGAAAATTTCGTGCCCCGAATGGAAACTCGACAAACACCTCCTTCGGTACTATTCCACCATATTTGGATGTTTGGGCATGTTAATGAAACTTTTTTTCCGGAAGAGAACTTTTGATTGTTGCATATTATGAGCGGCGATGTTTTTGCAACATTCGTGCCCCAAATGGAAAATCGAGAAACACCTCCTTCGGTACAATTCCACCATATTTGGATGCTTGGGCATGTTAGTGAAAACCTTTTTGTTCAGGAAGCGAACTTTTGATTCTTGCACATTAAGAGTGGCGGCATTTTTGCAAAATTCGTGCCCCAATGGAAAATCGAGAAACACCTCCTTCTGTACTATTCCACCATATTTGGATGCTTGGGCATGTTAATGAAAACCTTTTTGTTCCGGAAGCGAACTTTTGATTCTTGAATATTATGAGTGGTGATGTTTTTGCAACATTCGTGCCCCGAATGCAAATTCGAGAAACACCTCCTTCTGTACTATTCCACCATATTTGGATGCTTGGGCATGTTATTGAAAACCTTTTGTTCCGGAAGCAAACTTTTGATTCTTGCACATTAAGAGTGGCGACGTTTTGGCAAAATTCGTGTCCCAATTGGAAACTCGAGAAACTCCTCCTTCAGTACCAATCCACCATATTTGGATGCTTGGGCATGTTAATGAAAACCTTTTTTGTTCAGGAAGCGAACTTTTGATTCTTGCACATTAAGAGTGGCGACGTTTTTGCAAATTTCGTGCCCCGAATGGAAACTCGACAAACACATCCTTCGGTACTATTCCACAATATTTGGATGCTTGGGCATGTTAATGAAAACCTTTTCTTTCGAAAGCGAACTTTTGATTCCTGCACACTAAGAGTGGCGACGTTTTAGTAACATTTGTGTCCCGAATGGAAACTCGAGAAACACCTTCTTCGGTACTATTCCACCATAATTGGATGCTTGGGCATGTTAATGAAAACCTTTTTGTTCTGGAAGTGAACTTTTGATTCTTGCATATTATGAGTGGTGATGTTTTTGCAACATTCGTGCCCCAATGGAAACTCGAGAAACACCTCATTCGGTACTATTCCACCATATTTGGATGCTTGGGCATGTTAATGAAAACCTTTTTGTTCTGGAAGCAAACTTATTATTCTTGCACATTAAGAGTGGCGATGTTTTTTGCAACTTTCGTGTCCCGAATCGAAACTCGAGAAACACCTCCTTCGGTACTATTCCACCATATTTGGATGCTTGGGCATGTAATGAAACCTATTTTTCCGAAAGCGAACTTTTGATTCTTGCACATTAACAGTGGCGACGTTTTAGCAACATTTGTGTCCCGAATGGAAACTCGAGAAACACCTCCTTCGGTACTATTCCACCATATTTGGATGCTTGGGCATGTTAATGAAAACTTTTTTGTTCCGGAAGCGAACTTTTGATTCTTGCATGTTATGAGTGGCGATGTTTTTGCAACATTCGTGCCCCAATGGAAACTCAAGAAACACCTCCTTCGGTACTATTCCACCGTATTTCGATGCTTGGGCATGTTTATGAAACCTTTTTGTTCCGGAAGCGAACTTTTGATTCTTGCATATTATGAGTGGCGATGTTTTTGCAACATTCATGCCCCGAATGAAAACTCGAGAATCACCTCCTTTGGTACTATTCCACCATATTTGGATGCTTGGGAATGTTAATGAAAACCTTTCTTTCCGGAAGCAAACTTTTGATTCTTGCACATTAAGAGTGGCGACGTTTTAGAAACATTTGTGTCCCGAATGGAAACTCGAGAAACACCTCCTTCAGTACCGTTGGCATAAAAGATTACGCTAACAGGTTTCTGAAGATTAGAAACTAACAAACGAAGTGTTTGTGAAGGAAACTATTCCAAGCCTCCAAAAGGATAATAACTTAGAATAGTTTGAAAGTGTGTATTGAATAACTTGTATTCGGTCCCTATTACAGGGTAAAACGGGGGGTATTTATAAGCCTAAACATTAAGGAAAAGATCTTTTTACCCCTTTAATACAACCGACATAGTGGAAACTATTCGGTATCTTTAATAGGGCTAAAATAGTAAAAGACTAATCTAAGGAGAAAGAAGATAAGTCTTCCATCTTAGCTGGCAAAGAAGCTCCCGGAAGAGTCCAAGTTCGAAAATATACTCCGAACTAGAGTTCGTCATCATACTTTGAACTTGATTCAATGTATCTCCGAGGTTATATGCTGGAAGTCTTCGGCTTAATCATCAGTCTTTATCTTGTCACTGCAATAACCCTAAAGATGGAATATTTCCCCCAACAGTAGCCCCTCGAATACGCTTCACCGCTAAAACTGTAATGTTAGGAGAGCAGTATACGCAAGAAAAATAATCATGCGTAGGGGTTAACATATTTAAACCATCTCCGAACTACGCGGAGATGTAAACTTTGAATCAGTTTCTAATAAAATTACATTCGAAGTAACTTAGAACTAACTCAAAAAGTCTGAAAGCCTTTTTAGACTTAGAAGAAATAGTCGTTGGCTTCTTTCTTCTAACGGAAGTTAAGGAACGCTTTA
This sequence comes from Zizania palustris, assembly GCA_019279435.1. NCBI lineage: Eukaryota > Viridiplantae > Streptophyta > Magnoliopsida > Poales > Poaceae > Zizania > Zizania palustris. The sequence continues at coordinate 15,985 of JAAALK010001833.1, forward strand.
ATTTCGGAGCAAAGTAACAGTTGAGAATGCGAAACGGCATAGGCAAACGGTAAAAAATTGGGGTCTGGGCTATAAATAGAGGACCCAGACCTTTCTTGAGTACCTTTTCACTGCTTTCGTGCAAACAAGCCATCAACCGAGCCCTAGCCCCCGTTTTTCCTCTGAAACAATCCACAAACCCCAATGGCGAAAACTAGTTTCAAGGGTCCTGGAGCGACTTCAACCTTGGCTCGGCAGCAAGCTGCTGCAGCAGCAGCGGCTGCATCATCGGCGACGGCAACTCCAAATCCTACAGTGGCGGTAATGGCGGCGGCGGGAGGAAATCCCCAAAATGTTGGCCCCCAAGACCTCTTCCCGACGTCAACAAAGTACACGGACCAATCTTATCAACTGGGGCCTTCAACCTGCATAAGAGAATCGCTTGCGGCCGTAGTAGAAGGCAAGATCAGTTCTGGGGTTATGATTCGCAAACCTGGGAAGGAAATCATTCCGTCACCGAGACCCGAAGAAGTGGTCGTCTTCGAAGCCTTCTTCGAAGCTGGTTTAGGGCTTTCGGCGGTAGACTTCTTGGCGGAGGTATTAGACTTGTTCCACGTCACCCTCCCCCAACTCTCTTCGAATGCGGTAGCACGTCTAGCCATCTTCGAATGGGCGTTGCGGGTCGAAGGTTGTGAAGGAAGGGCGGAGATCTTTGCAGCACTGCACAGAGCTTCATGCCAGCCGAAGACCTTCGTAGGCCCCAGAGGTGAGAAGATGGTAGTGGCCATCGGAAGCATCAACTTCAGACTTCGGGACGAGTATGCTCTCCAGTTTCCTGCTAAGGCCATCAATGCCAGATGGTACACCGACTGGATCTTGAAGTGGTTTTACGCCGAAGTTGGGGCAAGCAGCCGTCTAGCCGGACCTTTGCAAGACATCAACTTCCGAAAGGAAGCCCTTGTACATCCAGATTCGGGTCAGCTCGAAGCTCGCCTCAGCTTGCTTCAAAAAATTAGTCACTGCCTAAGTATGCGGGATTTAGCCGAAGAATTTCTTAGGCTTCAAATTCCTCCCCTGATGGCCAACTAGCCGATCTCTTTCGAAGAAGATTCAGAGGGCGGTCTTTGGAAAATTTCTTCAACTTCGAGCCCTGCAGGTAACTTCGAAAGCAACATATACTATGTATATTATTCGAAGAGTTAATGAACTTAACTCATTTTTCAGCTTCTTCAGCCCCTATAACTTCGGAGCAAATCGTACGAGCTTCGGAGAAGATTTTGGGCGTCCCAACTCCGACCGAGAAAGAATTGAGAATCAAATTGGTTGGTACTTGGGAGCGATCCAACCGAGTATGGGGGCTACTCGAAGTGGTTCCGCCCCCTTTGGTGGATTGGGTACCTTCAGAGAAAGGGCCCAAGAAGAGAAAAGTCGAAGTTGGAACTTCGAGCTCTGCCAAGACTACGGTCAAGAAGGTGGCTCGAAAGCCAAGAACTCCTGTGCCTTCGAGCCCAAGAGCTTCAATCTGCGATTCTTTAGAGGATGAAGGCAGGTTGTACGTGAGCCTGATTGACGAGGATGCAGCCCAAAAAAGATACACATATTGAAGATGCTGCGAGCGTGCCGGAGTCTCAAGTCAACCTTGAGCAAGTGAGTACTCCGGGTGCTCAAGAAATTTTATCTCAAGACGAAGCCCCTGTGGATGAAAGCGGAGTCGAAGTTACTGCAGCTTCGATTCCGGGCGAAGTAACAACGGCTGCTCAAGAAGATGCTCCAACAGTCGAAGATTTGACCGTTGACTCCGACGAAGACTTTGGAGTAGCCTTCGATCCGCTGAGCAGCCCAATGCTTAGCCGTCGCCAGAATGTCGAAGGTAAACTTCACATAATCCTTTTGTTCTTTTTCCCTGTGAAATTATACGATGCATAATACCTTTGTTTTTACAGGATCCACTTCCGTGGAAGAGGTCCGTCCTGAAGATATAATTCCTGGACCTTCGACAGCTTCGGAGCCAATTCTAGGATCCACTCAAATGGGGCCTGGAAAAGGAAAAGGGAAGATGGACCCCCTCCCTGCTCCGAGCTCAGGATCAACTCCGTCTGAGTCAACAGACGAGAGCCAATCTACTGAGGGGGGCCAGTCTACCGGATCTCTAAAAACCACGACTCATCACTCCGGGCCTTCGCCAGGCGAAGATGACCAGCAAGCCTTGAGCATGCTCCCCTTTCTAGCTCCTTTCTTGGAGCGAAGAACTGGGCTTCGTGCTTTGCTCGAGCCTTTGGATCGAGCTAGTCGCGAAGTCGGGGAGACGGACTTGATGTCTATCTTGAGCGAGGCGGAGAGTTCGGAGCTTAACGCTGCCATGGAACACGCAGCATACCAGGTACGAAGTATCTGCAAAACAACATCAAATTTATATACAAATAACTTCTAACCTTGGTTTTTTCTTTTCGCAGCAAATAGTCTTGGCCCGAGCTGCGAACATATCAAATGAACGTGGAAGCATTCGCCTTCGAGAAGAAAATGCAACTCTTCAACGAAATCTTACTATCTCCGAAGGTTGAGTGGCCCACTTGGACAACATGGTTTTAACGGAGCGCAGGGCCAGACAAGGCTTGGAAGCTGTGAATAAAGAGCTCGAAGCAGAAAAAATTGTGCTTCGAGCGGAAATTGAAAAAATGCGGGCGGAGCACGCTACTGCGGGGGCCGAGCTTGTTAAACTCCAAGAAGAAGCTAGCCAGCTGCTGAATCAGAAGAATTCTTTAGCTACGGAGGCGGCTAGGCTCTCTAGAGTAGTAAGAGAACTAACTTCGGCGAAGGATGCCTTAAATGAAGATAAGCTGAAGTAGGAGAAGGTAGCTGCGGAGGTCATGGACCAACTGCTAAGTGTTCTGGAGTATTTCGGTACTACTGGGACGCTTCCTCCGGATGACAACATTTCCCTGCTGCGCCGGTTGAAGAGGATCCAAGGAGCAGCGAAGCAAATGAAGACAGCAGGCATTCAGTACGGAGAAATCTCCGGACAAGTGGCTGCTATCGGCATACTTCGTTACTACGAAGATCTGGGCCGATCGATAACTCCGAGTGCAGGGGAAGGTCCCATTACCTTCGATGACGACCAGCTTCTTACTCCTTCCGAAGGTGTGGCCGCTGCTTGGCAAGCCTTTCAAACTTCATGGAGAGCTGAAGGTCGCTCTGCGATCAAGGCCTGGATTGACGAAGGACAACGCTAGAAGAAGGCTCGGTCCCAAGCTTCGAGAAGTCAGCCCCCTCCAAACCCGCAGGTTTAGAATTACCTTAGGATCTTCAACTATGTAAAGCACTACGCTTTTGTACATTTATGAATGAAGATTTGTTTATCATGTTTTTAGGCTTTGCCTCATATGGAAGATGTCGAAGTGTTAGTTGTTAACGACGAACTTCGCTTATTATGGGCTACCTTCGATATCTTAAAACTTCACAAGCGCCCTCGATTTCTAGTTCCTCGGGATAGTTCCGGAGCGATTACGTCCGAAATAAGCAAAGATATATTATCTTGTATTAAAGAGGAAGAAAAAGAAGTTAACTTGGAAACTTCATCTTCTGAAGACATTATATGGTCCGAAGACGAAGATGAAGCTCAAGGTAAAAAGTGTGAAGAACTTGGAAGCTGGGAAAGGAGCCCTGAACGGCTTCGAACTTGGGCCGAGCTTCAACAAGAACAAAAAGACTTTAGAGCTTCGAAGGGAGGCAGGAGAGTTAAACGTAAAGTTGTTAGAACTCTCGGCACTGGAACTAGTCGTTCCAACCCTAGCTCTAGAGATCGAAGAGGTCTTCGATTCCTTCTTGGTATAGATTCCAATTTTTCATGATGTAATCATCTTTGTTCGAATAATGAATATCGATTTAAAATTGTCTCCCTATTTATTAGCCCCTCTTTGGGCGTAAGCGACTTCGAACTATATTCAAAGATGGTTATGCGCAAAGAAAAACTTAGGAGTACAATTTTGGGGGTTTGGAGCCCCTCAGTAATTTAAAGATCGATTAAAATCTTATAAAATGTCTTCGATTATTTGTAGTATGAAGACTGGTAACTTAGTACCTTATTTTTTAGAAGGAAATCTCTTGAGATAACTTTTCGGACACTTTAGTGTCTTAGATAATTTGTCACTTTGGACTTTCTTAACAGACATTCAAAGCTCATGGCTCAAACTCTGCTTTGTTTTGGCCTCCTTCAGCTCTTTTTTGCGAATTCTGTCAAACCAGTGGTTTGGAGTTCGCAGTGGTCTCTTTGGACTCTTTTTACGAATACCTACAAGCCGGTGGCTTGGGCTCCACATCATTTGGTCTCCTTGGACTCTTTTTACGGATGTCTTCCAGCCGGTGGCTTGGACTCTGCATTTTGCGGTTTTCGGGCTCTTTTACGGATGTCTTCAAGCCGGTGGCTTGGACTCAAGATTATGTCAGCTCACCACCTCGGAAAATATGATTCAAATTAATGACACTTCCCTCTCGGTCAACTCTGCTATTCCAGTGCGTCCACTCGGAAGTGGGAAGTTTATGAGGGGTAGGCATTATCTAAACCATATGCTTTATTAATTCGGAAAGTGCTTACAAATGATTACAAGGAGCCCTATGCGAAGTATCGCTTTAGGTGCTCCGCATGCCATGTATGCGCTAACTCTTCACCTTCCAAATTAGCTAATTTAAAGGAACCAGGACGCCCTGAGCGAACAATTAAGTATGGACCTTCCCATTTATTTCCTAATTTTCCTGGTGCTATGATACTTCGCAAAACAAGATGACCCAGCCTGAGTTCATTAACCTTGACTTTCGGGTCGAACCAAGTCTTCGTCTGCTGCTGATACTTTGACAAATTTTCCACAGCTCGAAGTCTTGTCTCTTCTGTTAAATCCAGCGAAGCTTGTCTTTCTCCTTCAACTTCCGGTTCGGTGCTGCAAAGCGATCCTCCTTTGAGCTCTGTTGGTGTCATAGCTTCATCTCCGAATAATAGTCTGAATGGAGTGAAACCCGTGGACCTCGTTTGAGTGGTCCGAATGGACCACAAAATCTTCGGAAGTTCTTCGGTCCAGATTCCTTTTGCCAATCCTACTATCCTTCGATTTAGCCTTGACAAAATATTACCATTGGCTCTTTCTACAGCTCCGTTAGACTGAGGATGTCGCACTGCAGCAAAGCATAGCTGGATGCCTAGATCTTCGCAAAAATTCTTGAATCGTTCTGCATCAAATTGTGTTCCATTGTCAACTGTGAGTTGTCTAGGCACTCCGAACCTGCAAATGATATTCTTCTAGAAAAAATTATGTACATTGTTCGAAGTGATAGCTGTTAGGGGCTCTACTTCGACCCACTTTGAAAAGTATTCAATTGCTACCACTGCGAACTTCAAATTTCCTTTTGCCATTGGGAAGGGACCAATAAGATCCATGCCCCATCTGGCCATGGGCCATGCCGAAGCTATGACTTGAAGGGCTGTTGGTGGGCGATGACTCCTTCGTCCCATCCACTGACATCCTTGACAAGTGCGGACCAAGTTCTCCGCATCAGCTACTATTGTAGGCCAATAAAGCCCCTGGCGAAGTGTTTTTCCTGCCAAAGCTCGAGGGGCCAGATGGCTACCGCAAAGTCCTTCATGGATTTCTCGAAGAATTTCTTGACCTTCGGCTTGAGATATACATCGGAGTAGAGGGGAACATACTTCGGCCTTGAATAAAATACCGTTGATTATTTGATAATTCCGAGTTCTAAGCTTTAACCTCGAAAATTGTGGTTCTTTGGACATATTTGCCTCTCCTTGCAATACTTTCACGATTGAACTCCGCCAATCTGTACTTGGAATGCAAAGGACTTCTGCAGCGGGAATTTTTGGTACCGAAGGTGTACTGAGTTCTTCATAAAAAGATTCTTCGGGTATGTCCATAGCTCCAGCTGCAGCTTTCGCTAAGATGTCCGCTTGCATATTTTCTGCTCTAGGTATACTCCGAATGGAAATCCCTTTAAATGCTGCTTCGATCTTTCAGATTTCTTCTAAGTACTTTGCAAGCTGCAGATATCGGACTTGGAAACTCTTTTCCACGTGCCCTGCTACAATCTGAGAATCTGTTTTAATAACAACTCTTGTAGCCCCTAGAGCACGTGCCTTGCGAAGTCCCAACAGAATTCCCTCATACTCCGCGGTATTATTGGTAGACTTAAAGTTGAGTCTTGCGAAGTACAATGCCTTTTGCCCTGAAGGCGAAATTATCACAGCTCCGACACCTGATCCAGATGCTTGAAAAGCTCCATCAGAATAAATAGTCCAAATTTCTTCACTTGACTTCTCTGGAGCCCATGCTGAAGGGGGAGTGCACTCTGCTATGAAGTCAGCCAATACTTGCAACTTGATTGCTGTTCTTGCCAGGAAAGATATGCCGAAGGGTGCTAACTCAACAGCCTACTTCCCAATTCTTCTAGTGGAATCTTTACTTCGAAGCATATCTCCTAAAGGATACGAAGTTGGTACAACAACATTATGTGCCAAAAAATAAAGCCTTAATTTCCTCGAAGCCATTATCAGAGCATAAATGAATTTCTCAAGCTCGGAGTATCTTGTTTTTGCTCCGGACAATGCTTCAGACACAAAGTAAACTGGATTTTGTACCAACTTCCCGTTGAAATCCATCTCTCTGACAAGAACTGCACTGACAGCAGAGCCAGTAGTTGCAAGGTAAAGGAGTAGGGTGTCGTCCGCAACAGGCACCGTCAGTGTAGCAAGATTACTGAGATAATTTTTAATATCTTCGAAGCTCTTTTGACACTCTGGTGTCCATGCAAAATCTTCGGACCCTTTCAATGCTTTGAAAATAGGCAAACTTCTCTCCGCAGACCTTGCAGGAAATCTGCTAAGTGCTGCTAGACGACCGGTCAGCTTTTGCACTTGCTTTAAATTTTCTGGAGGAGCCATCTTCTACAATGTAGTTATTTGAGTGGGGCTAGCTTCGATCCCTCTGCTTGAAACTAGGTACCCTAACAATTTTCTAGCCTGCGCCCCGAAGATACATTTTTCGGGGTTAAGACGGATCCCACATGCCCGAAGGCTATTGAATGTTTCTGCTAAGTCTTGGCTATGTTGGTGCTTTAGGGCACTCTTGATTACAATATCATCCATATAGGCCTCTACATTACGACCTAGTTGATGACCTAGAGCCTTAGCAATTAATCTCGAAAATGTAGCCCCGGCATTTCTTAAGGCAATGGGCATTCTTACATAACAAAAGACTCCTGAAGGAGTTACGAAGCTTGTCTTGATTTCATCTTCGCGCTTCAACCAAATTTGATGATAGCCGGAATACGCGTCGAGGAAGCTTAATAACTCCGAACCAGCAGTGGAGTCGACCAACTGTTCAATTCGGGGCATGGGATAGGGGTCGCGAGGACATGCTTTATTCAGAGATGTAAAATCAATACACATGCGCCACTTCCCTGAAGATTTCTTCTTAATGAAGACTGGGTTGGCTAACCACTCCGTATGAGCCACTTCCCTGATAATCCCAGCCTTCAGCAACTTTTCAACTTCATCTTTAGCAAGGACGGCTCTCTCTGCAGACATCTTTCGTAGTCCTTGCCTAACCGGCCGAGCCTTCGGGTTTACAAGTAGACTGTGTTCAATAATGTCCCGACTGACTCCGGTGATGTCTTCATCAGACCAAGCAAAGACATCCAAATTTTCCTCAACTACCTTTTCTAAGGAGGCAGCAACTTCTGGAGGCAAGTCTTTACCAAATTGAAATGAATATTCCTTGCCATCTTTCACAATAACTTTCGTTGCCATCTCTGCTTCAGGACTTGGTCTTGGGAAGGATCTTTTCGAGGATTCGCTAGAAGCAGGAAAATTCTCTAGATCATCCTGCACAGTGTTCACTTGTCTCGGGTCAAGAGGAGGGCCATGACCATATTCCGCTCTTCGCGCGATGGCCTGATCTCCGAAAACGGTGAGCACTCCTGCTTGTGTGGGCATCTTCATACATAAGTAATTATGATGCGCCACAACTCCGAATTGGTTTAACATGCCTCTTCCGAATATGACATTATATGCGTATGGAGCATCTACAACATCAAAGATCACTTCCTCTGTCCTGGCCATTGGCCCTTCTCCGAAAGTAACTTCCAGGCCAATTTGGCCGAGGGCATCAAGACGGGGTCCTGCAAACCCTTGCGAAGGATGGGCTGCTGGGAGAAGATGCTTTCAGGAGATGCAGAGTTGGTCGAAAGCTTGGACAAAAATAATATCCGCCGAACTCCCTCCGTCAACTAGCACTCTCCAAACCTCAGTTCCTGCTATGTCAGCAGTGATGACAAGTGGGTCTGCATGTGGGAATTTAACACCAACTGCATCATCTGCGGAGAAAGATATTGGCACATGAGACCATTCGGGCATAGCAGCTGCAGACGAAGAAGTTCCAATATGGCCCACTTCTCTGACATATTCTCTTCTCTGCCTTTTGGACATACTTCCGAGAGTCCCTCCTCCGGAGATGGGGAGGACTACTCTTTTCCCTCGATCTTTCCCATCTTCCTGCTTCGGAGGTGGCATAATATTGACCACCGGAGGGCGTCTTGCCGAATCGAAGTTCTCTATCCGCGCCAAAGCCTGGACGGGATCCGGACGTACTTTAGTTGGAACTCGGTCAGTAGTGCCTCGACCCGAAGTTCTTTCCAGATACTCTCCTCTCAAAGCAAGTATAGCCTTGCAAGTATCAGTTGCATGGCTCCGGTTTTCACCATGGATACAGTAGAACAAGGTCTGGCCTTTGCCAGCTGATTTCCCTGGCGGCCTCCAGCCACTGGTTTTGCCCCCTACGCCTGTCATGCTGCACTTCGAAGTTAGGCCCTTGTGGTTGTGCTAAAGTTTTCACTTCCAATTTCACTTCTTGCAGTATAGACGGGGTTGCAGCAGTTCTTCGAAGCCATCCTTCTTCTGACCTTGCATACTCTTCTAAATATGACATCAACTGAGAAACAGAAGATATGCTCTTCCGGTGAAGTTTATCAAGGAGGCCTGGATGAATGACTCCTTCTCGAGCTGCGTCAACTACTGAAGATGTAGTTAACCCTCGAATCTGTGACTTCGTATGAGCGAAGCACTTGAAATATTGTCTCAATGTCTCTCCAGGGAGCTGCTTCACCTGGAAAAGACTTCCCGTTGACATTGGGGGCACGAAGGTGCCTTGGAAATTGCTTACGAACTTCTTCTTCAGCTGCCCCCATGAATTAATTGATCCTGGCTTCAAAGACCAGAACCACCGCAATGCCACTCCTTGCAGAGCTAGGGGAAAACATTTTGCCATAGTGTCCCGCACTCCCCCACTGGCTTCAATTGCTAGAGCATAAGAACGAACAAATTCCCCAGGATCTTCATCTCCGGCATACTTGCAAAGCTTCGAAGTTTTGAACTTGGGGTCGAAGCGTACTTTCTGCAACTCGGGATGGAGCGGAGACTCGGTATCGAAGGAGGCATTCTCTGGGGCTTCGGGATAAATAACCTCGTCGTCTTCGGGCACTTCAGGAATAGTTGGGGTGGCTTGAGAACGAAGCCTATTCGCGGCTTCTTGCCGCCACCTTGCAACTTCGGCTTGGAGACTGGCCATTTGAGCAGACATATCACCAAGACTGTCTTCATCTCCTTCGGAAGGATCTTCCGGGTCTTGAGAACTGTAAGGATCAGTTCAAAGTGGAACTTGAGGTGGAAGAGGTGAGGAGCAATGGTGAATAGCGTTGGCCTCATGGCTCCAGATGTGATGAGTCATTGTCAACGATAGTCAAAGAGGACTGAAAAGAGAGAGAAGACCTGTTGCGTCTGGGCCGCGTGTGACTCAGGGACACGGGCAGCGAGCGACTGTCGGGCAGAGGGGCCGCGAAGTCGGGCTGGCCCAATCCGTGTACATGGGCTAGGAGCATCAGAGGATCCACTGGGCTGTTAACCGGGATTGACTCAGGTACACGGGCGGCAAGCGATTGCCGGGCTGAGGGAGCTGCGGAATCGGGCCAGCCCAATCCGGGTACCCGGTGCGAAGACGGTGGACGCTTTGTCAGTTTCGGCGCAAAACTGACGACCGTTGATTTCGGATCTGACCATTTTGAGGCGAAGCCATAGCTGCTACAAAAGCTCCGCATCAGGACAAGTTACCTTTATTTAGGTTTTTACTATTTTGCCTTTAGGCCCACAGTCTGTCAGTCGAGTCTGTAAAAAACCCTAAGGGCATTTCAGTGTTTTCCATTTTTATTCAGCGTCTGTAAAAACCATAGGGGTATTTCTGCATTTTTCCATTTAATGGGCTGCCTATAAATAGGCCCCAATATCCTAGGGTTAGGGCACCCATTTTTGAAATATCACTTTACCAATTCTGAAATTTGTGGGTCGACTTTTCCCATCCTCTCCATGTTTTTCCGCCGCCGGCATTTGTTGATCTTCTTGCGCCGCCATTGATTTTCTTTGTCCCTTGGCTCTTAACGCCACCGTGTTTCTCTTCTTCACGCGTGGCTGTCTGAAATCGAGCACGAGGTTTAACGCGCTGGAAGCTGCGCGTCCAGGCGGCGTGGGACTCGAAGCGCCTGGCAGCCGAGGCAAGCGACTGTGTTCTTCGGCGTGGGAGCACGTGAATGGCGGAGTGCTCGCGTGTGTAGGCCGTGACCTACGCTGCAATTGTAGCCTGTAGCTCCTAGCCTGGCCGCATAGCACTTGCGTGCTGCCTCTTCATGCGGTGTGCACTGCAGAAAAGCCACGTGAAGACCAGTCCACGTCCTTGGCTGCAAATCAATAGGGATTCCTAGTCCACACGGCAACAGGAGCTTGTTCAAGCCAGGCACACGCAAATCAAGGTACAAGTTCACTGTAGCAATTATTTTCATGATTAAAATGCAAGAGTAGTTCGTAATTAATTTTCTGCACATCAAACAGTTAATTACTCAGCTACATCTAGATTAGTCAAATAGGAGCAACGCACTAATCAGCCATACACAATAATCACATATCTAGTTTTGCGTGTACTTGCATTTATGAATATTGTGATTACTCTGTGTTTAGTTTGAATCTAACAAGCACGTTTATTATCGCTTATTTCATGAATGATAATTGATATATCCTGAATGTGAATCTTGAATCATCTATGAGCACTTTCATTTACTGCATTTAATTTGTCTAGATTAAATGTGTTAAATATTGTGTTTGCTCTTACTTGATCTTCCAATAAACTATGAATATTTTGCACGTGCTTGATGGATCATCTGTGATTTGGTGAAACTTTTGTGAAGATATTTTAATCTGTCTTTAAGCACTTTGATGGTGTCTTTTCGATTAGGACACCAGTTGTTTTTAGGCTAGATCTTTTGTGGCTTTGTTGATCTGTTTAGCTTTCCGAGCTAAGTCTGTTGAGGTGCGTTTGGGTGTTGGGAGCAGGCCATTGATTCGAAAGAATTTTTTAGGCGCCCATTCACCCCCCCCCCCTCTGGTCGCTACTTTCGGTCCTACAAGTGGCATCAGAGCCTGGTTAGGGTTTTTCCATACCTTAACCGGTTATAAACCCCAGTAGTGATCATGACGTCTCCTGGCAAGGTCCCGTCCTTGGAAGCTTATGGCTATAATTATTGGAAGACTCGCATGCGAGCCTATCTCATGAGCCAAAGCTCGGACATTTGGGACATTTGTGTTCTCGCTACGTTTGTCATATTGCCAGTTGCTGAGCGTGGTACTCCTGGTATCATCGCTCAGCATGTGAACAATAGCAAAGCTGTGAACATCTTGTTTTCTGGTTTAGGTCCCACTGAATTTGAGCGTGTGAGCCATCTCTCCACTGCCAGAGAGATCTGGGCTACCCTCTAGGCACACCATGAGGGGACAGCCCAGGTCAAGGCTCGGCTCTATCAGACCTATCGGCGTGAATATGAGAACTTCACACAAAAGCCGGGTGAATCTGTTGAAGCGTTGTTTGGTCATTTTCAGTCGATCATAAACAAGCTTCGGGACAACAAGGCTGAGGGTGTTCAGTTAGTCTCAGATCACGAACAGGCGCTCAAGGTTCTCCATAACTCGGACCCAAAGATTTGGGAGATCAAGGTATCCTCTATCATTGAGAGCACTTCTTATGATACCTTGACCATTTCTGATTTGTTTAGCAAGCTGAAGGCCACCGAGGTTGATACCCAGTTGAGATCAAATCTCACTGGCTCTGGATCAAAGTCTCTGGCCCTTGCTACACCTTCTGTTGATCCCTCTTCTGTGAGTTGTGTTGGGTTCTCTTTGATGTCTATCACTAAGGACCAGCTTGAGTCGTTGGGAGATGATGATTTGTGTCTTTTTAACAACCGGGTGCGTCGTGTTTATGACAAAAGAATGTTCAAGAGACACGGGACAAAATCCGGGTGCTTTGAGTGTGGTGATCCAGGACACTTCATCGCCGACTGCCCCAAGCGCAATGGACACAAGAAGGCACCGGTGGTGGCTTCCACGACTCCGACAAGCACGACAGCTCCTCCTTCAACAAGGGCAAGCCAAAGACCAGATTCTTCATAAAGGCCCTGAAGGACTACCGGCGAGAGAACAAGAAGCGCGACAAAGCGTTCTTCGCTGAGATGGAGAAGAGCTACTCCAAGCGGTCCACGTCTTCTTCCTCTTCATCGAGCTCAAGTGATGAGGAGATCATCATCAAGAAGGGGAAGGACAAGGATGATCCAGCGGGCCTTTGCTTCATGGCCTTCGGGGACAGACCGAAGAGCCGCTCACATCGGCGCCGAAGATCCCGCAAGAGCTTCTTCTCAATGGCTCTTGGGGATAAGGAAGAAAAGAGCTCCTCCGATGACTCCAACGACGACGACAACAAGGTATCATCCTATGAACGAGAAATTGTTGATTTACTTGAGAGCAATCGTCAGGAGTTGAAATATCGGGAAAAACTGCTTAGGGGGGCTAAGAAGAGGATAGATGAGTTAGAGAGTGAGCTTGCCGTGGCCAACGGCAGAATTGAGAGTCTATCTTCTTCCCCTTGCTTGGGTGATAGCAGTGAGTGCCCAAAGTGTGAGGTGCTTTTGTTTGACCTGTCGACTCTGAAGTCCAGGTACACAGAAAGGGTTGATGAGAGGGACGCTTTGGCCACTGAGCTTGAAAGCGCTCAGCTGGAGCTGAAAGATGCTCAAGCCACTGTCGTCGTACCCTGTGCTGAGTGCCCATCTCATCTTGCTAGTTTAGCTGAGCTGAAAGCCAAGAGCGATGAGCATCTGGGTGATTTGGAGAGAATGAGAGTTGAGCTGGCGCAGACTAGGCTAGAGCTTGAGACATTGTCAGTTCCACCCACTGTCTGTGAGAACTGTGTGTCTCTTAGACTTGAGCTGATTAAGCTAAAAGACGAGAAGTCTGTCCAGGTAGATAGTGAGTGTGAGACATGCTTGTCTCAGGTGGAGGTACTAGCATCCTTGAGAGAGGAGCTAGCTGATTCTCAGAATGAGAACTTTTACCTCTGTTCTATCCTGAGTTGGATCAGTGCCAGAGAGCCACATCTCGGCATGATGATCTAGCAGTTCAAGAGGCAGGATGGGTTTGGGGTAGGTTATACCTACACCAAGGCTGACTTTGAGAGTGCCGTTAGACGGGCAGTGGAGTGGAGTAAAATGACTCCTGAGCAGAGATATTTCAAGACTCACTCCACTGAGTCTTCCCTGGCTAGTCAGCCCAAGGATGGAGTAATCCATGAACAGCCCAAAGCTCGACCCAAGAAGCCCATCTGGGTTCCAAAGCCCAAACACCTACACACTTCTCATGACTCTCTTCCTGGACCCTCTCAACCCAAGAAGACCACACCGAATACCACTAAGCCAAAGAACCCCAAGCCTCAATCACATCCCAAGAAGCCCACTTACCATTGCGAGTATTGTCAGAGAGACGGGCATCTTGCGGAGTTTTGCTTCAGGAGGAAGCGGGTTGAGAGAGCAGAGCGTGCTCATGGTGGTCAGGAGCAGTTCTACCAGCAGGATGGTAGACTGAGAGTTCCTCGACGCGGGGAGAGGCTGGAGGCCAGGCCGCATCGTGTAGGTGGTGGTAGAGGAGACAACTTTCATGGCCGTGCTCCAGATGGTGGTGTTCGCTCCGGCAGAGCTCCAGGCCATTTTGGCTACGCTCCTGGACCTCATGGCCGAGATTTTAGGCAGAACCAAGGACCGTGCTTTGAGCCGCGTTTTGGTCCAAACTTTTCTGACGATTTCTGCTTTCCGTCTTTTGAGCAGATGGCTCGACACTGGTTTAGCTCTTTTGCTAAACCCGGTGTCGGACCATTTGCTCCCACTTACAACCACTGATTGTGTAGGATCGGGGACTGGAGGACGTTTGGATCATGGACTCAGGATGCTATCGCCACATGACGGGACATCGCAGATGGTTCTCCAGTCTCACTCCCCCGAGCTCCAAAGAGTACATCACCTTTGGGAACAGTGGTCAAGGGAAAGTAAGTGGCATTGGCTCAATTCGCATTTCAGACCATTTTTCTTTGAAGAACGTTGCCTTGGTTGGAAACTTGAACTTCAATTTGATTTCTGTTTCGCAACTTCTTGAGGATGGTTTGGAGGTGCATTTTAAGAAGGGCAATTCTTCTGTGTTTGATTCTAGAGGGTCTTTGATTTGCCAGATCTTACCTTTCGGTAAAGTTTTTCGAATTGACTTCTCTAGTTCGTTTGGCCCTTCTCGCTGTTTGATTGCTGGATCTTCTTCTGAGCTCTGGAAGTGGCATAGGAGGTTAGGTCATTTGAGTTTTGATCTGCTAGTCAGGTTAAGCTCTATGGACCTCATCCGAGGATTGCCCAAGCTTAAAATGGAGAAAGATCTAGTTTGCCATCCCTGTCGTCATGGGAAAATGGTTGCCTCTTCTCACTCACCTGTGACTCAAGTGATGACTTCATATCTGGGCGAGCTGTTACACATGGACACTATCGGTCCAGCTCGGGTACGCTCAGTCGGTGGGAAGTGGTACGCACTTGTGATTGTTGACGACTTTTCTCGATTCTCGTGGGTTTATTTTTGGAGTCTAAGGATGAGACTTTTCATTTTGTTCATGACCTGATTCTGAAGCTGAAGAATGAGAACAATAGTCGGATGCGAGCAATTCACTCCGACAATGGCTCTGAGTTCAAGAACTCTCAGTTCGTCAGTTTCTGTAGTGATCAGGGTCTTGACCATCAGTTTTCTGCTCCTTACACTCCCCCACAGAACGGCGTTGTGGAACGAAAGAACCGCACGCTAGTCGAGATGGCCAGGACGATGCTCGATGAGCACAGGACTCCTATGCATTTTTGGGCTGAAGCCATGAACACGGCTTGCTATCTGGCCAACCGAATTTTTCTTAGAGCTTACCTTGGTAAGACATCATATGAGTTGCGGTTTGGTAGACAACCCAAGGTGAGCCACATGCGAGCGTTTGGCTGCAAGTGCTTTGTGCTCAAGAAGGGAGGCCATTTGGACAAGTTTGAGTCTCGTTGCTGGGACGGAGTTTTTCTTGGTTATGCATTGTATTCTCGAGGTTTCCGTGTTTGGAACCTCGAATCCCAGCAGCTTGTCGAGACTTGTGAGGTTTCTTTTGATGAGTCCTTGCCTTCTTTAACTCCTTCTTTTGAGCTTTCTGGTGATGGTGAGCTCGGAGAGTCCATCTTCGAGGAAGATGAGGATACTCCAGCTGTTGATGAGGGTGGGCCTTCTGCACCTCCTGCAGAGCCCACACCTTCTGAGACTTCGACTGAGGACGAGGGCGGACTTCTGATCACTTCTTCCACTTCGATCGAGCCCCCTCAGTCGAGTCCAGAGGTGCTAGCTGCTAACTCCGGTGAGGTGACTTCAGATCACCAGGGATCCCGAGCAGTTCAGCGTGATCACCCCTCAGAGCTCATCATCGGTGATGTGTCTACAAGAACTTTGCGTTCTTCTGTTGACTCTCTTGCTATGTTTGTTGAATTTGCTTTTGTTGCATCTTTTGAGCCCAGAGACGTTTCTCATGCTCTTTCTGATTCTAATTGGATTAATGCCATGCAAGAAGAGCTTGAGAATTTTGTCTGCAATCGGGTTTGGACACTGGTTGAGCTGCCACCCGGATGCAACCCCATAGGCACCAAGTGGGTGTTCAAGAACAAGCAAGGTGAAGATGGGGTTGTGGTGCGCAACAAAGCTCGACTAGTTGCCTAGGGTTTTTGCCAGAAGGAGGGTATTGATTTTGAAGAAACCTTCGCCCCTGTTGCTCGTCTTGAGTCCATTCGCATTCTCTTAGCTTTTGCCGCTTCGAAGGGTTTTAAGCTTTTTCAAATGGATGTCAAGAGTGCTTTTCTGAACGGGTACATAGAGGAGGAGGTTTATGTTAGGCAGCCCCTGGTTTTGAGAACCCTAAGTTTCCTCGACATGTTTTTAAATTGCAAAAAGCTTTATACGGGTTGAAGCAAGCCACCAGGGCTTGGTATGACCGATTAAAGCAGTTTTTGTTGGGGAAGGGCTTTGTGATGGGTTCTGTGGATAAAACTCTCTTCTTGCTCAGAGATGCTTCAGATTTTTTAGTGGCTCAGATATACGTGGATTATATTATCTTTGGCGGTACTACTAATGATCTTGTGTCCAAGTTTTCTGAGCAGATGCACAGCGAGTTCGAGATGAGCCTCATGGGTGAGCTCAAGTATTTTCTAGGGCTCCAGATCAAGCAGACAAAGGATGGCACCTTCATCCACCAGGGTAAGTACACTCGGGACATGTTGAAGAAATTCGATTTTGGTGGAGAGCTGAAGCCTCAGATGACCCCAATGGGTACATCTGGGGGCCTGGACAAGGACGAGAGCGGCATCAAGGTCAATGAGAGAGAGTTTCGAGGGATGATCGGTTCGCTGCTGTACTTAACGGAAACAAGACCGGATATTCAGTTTGTTGTGGGACTGTGCGCGCGCTTCCAGTCTTCACCACGCGCGTCTCATCGGCAAGCTGTCAAGCGTATCTTCAGGTATCTTACCTATGCGCCTGATCTTGGTCTTTACTATTCAGCATCATCATCTCTTGATTTATGTGGCTTTTCGGACGCTGACTTTGGTGGGTGCCGGTTGGATCGCAAGTCGACTTCCGGTACTTGCCAGTTTCTTGGTTCTTCTCTCGTCTCTTGGTCTTCCCGAAAGCAATCTGGAGTTGCTCTTTCGACCACAGAGGCTGAGTATGTAGCTGCTGCTAGCTGCTGCTCACAGTTGGTTTGGATGATTTCCACTCTGCGAGATTTTGGGTTGTTCCTTCCTACCAGAGTTCCCTTGTTTTGCGATAGCACTAGTGCAATTAGTGTAGGGAAAAACCCATGTCTCCATTCAAAAACCAAACGCATTGATGTGCGCTTTCACTTTTTGCGGGATCAATATGAGAAAGGTGTCATTGACCTTGTTCATGTTGATACCCATCATCAGTTGGCTGACATTTTCACCAAACCCCTAGATCAGTCTACTTTTGAGCGTTTACGAGGGGATTTGGGTGTTGTGTATCCTTTTTAGGATATTTTGAGTCAGTTCTTTTCTTTCTTCTTTACTCTTTTCTTGAGTCTTTTTGTGTGTGTCCATATCATACATATTCACATATCACACTTTTGAGCCTGCTTCTGTTATATGATTGAACTGCTTTACTTATTCTAGCTGGTACATGCTTTTGATTACTTGTCAATGATCATGCTTTGGTTCAGTTCACTTGATATGTCTGATATTTGTCATATGCATAGCTTTTATGCTTTAAACTTGAAAACTTAATCACCATTGCTTCTGGTAACTAGCATGTGTAGGCTGAGTGCTTT
Organism: Zizania palustris; assembly: GCA_019279435.1. Taxonomy (NCBI): domain Eukaryota; kingdom Viridiplantae; phylum Streptophyta; class Magnoliopsida; order Poales; family Poaceae; genus Zizania; species Zizania palustris. The sequence goes on from JAAALK010001833.1 coordinate 33,771, forward strand.
TGCTATCTGTTACATGCCTTGTAGCTAGTTCATCACATAGATGCAGATATGCAACTTGGACATCTTTATGCTTTAACATGGAAAATGTGCTATAAAAATAAAAAAAATCAAAAATGAATGAAAATTCCATGCCTTTTTATGCTTGAGTTGAAAAGATCCAGGTGGATTTGCTTTGTCGCATTGCATTGTTCTGGACTGCTTACCATAGCACATTGGTATGAACTAGGACAGTGTAATGTATGCCAAGACCAATGACTTAAGCTTCCGATGGTCCAGTTCTGGCCTAGGCTTGACTTGGTCGGTTAGCATAAGGTTTGACATGCAAATAACCCTTGGCAAAAATGAAAAAGGAAAATGAAAAAAAAACCTGAAAATTAAAAAGACAACAAGTTTGCTGACGCACTTTGTTTTGGACAATGCTTATCTTGGTAGATATCAGTTAGCTTCTACATCTCATGCCTTACCTTGCTTGTTAACTAGAAAATGTGGTGATGCTTTTATTTGTAAAAATTAAAAAAATGCGTGCTAATGACTTTCTTTAGATATCATCTGTTGCACTAATCATGCCATATGTCTTAGACAGTATGTCTTTTGCTATACTTGTTAGATGTTGTAATTGCAGTCAATCATATCTGAGAAGCATGCTTTCTACACTCCACCTGCACCCCAGTTGCATTCATTGCATATTTTGAGGGGGAGTTGCATGTCAGGGGGAGTCAGTGTCGTTTTAGAGTGCTTGATGAGTTCACTTGTCAACAAGGGGGAGAAATTTTGGTATAAGAGTTTAAGGGGGAGTTTTGGCTTTCTCTGGGATTTGTTTCGGGGGGAGTTTTTGTCCTTACTCTTTTGATATCCTTGTTGATGTTTCTGAGATTGCACTCGTTTTGAGTTTTTACCTTTGGTTAACCATAATGACCGTTTCTTGTTTTTGTTTGGCTTTTTGGTCATTAGGGTTAAACTTTTACTTTATTTTCTTCTTCTCTGTTTTCTTGTGTTTTGTTTTCGTGTTTCCACATATGTTCGCAGGTACTGAAGAGCTGAAGAAGAGAAGTGTTGACAATGCACTCATCAAGGGGGAGATTGAGGAGCCATGCTGAATAGCGTGGGCCTCATGGCTCCAGATGTGATGAGTCATTGTCAATGATAGTCAAAGAGGACTGAAAAGAGAGAGAAGACCTGTTGCGTCTGGGCCGCGTGTGACTCAGGTACACGGGCAGCGAGCGACTGTCGGGCAGAGGGGCCGCGAAGTCGGGCTGGCCCAATCCGGGTACATGGGCTAGGAGCATCAGAGGATCCACTAGGCTGTTGACCGGGATTGACTCAGGTACACGGGCGGCGAGCGATTGCCGGGCTGAGGGAGCTGCGGAATCGGGCCGGCCCAATCCGGGTTCCCGGTGCGAAGACGGTGGACGCTTTGTCAGTTTCGGCGCAAAACTGACGACCGTTGATTTCGGATCTGATCGTTCTGAGGCGAAGCCGTAGCTGCTACGAAAGCTCCGCATCAGGACAAGTTACCTTTATTTAGGTTTTTACTATTTTGCCTTTAGGCCCACAGTCTATCAGTCGAGTCTGTAAAAAACCCTAAGGGCATTTCAGTCTTTTCCATTTTTATTCAGCGTCTGTAAAAACCCTAGGGGTATTTCTGCATTTTTCCATTTAATGGGCTGCCTATAAATAGGCCCCAATATCGTAGGGTTAGGGCACCCATTTTTGAAATATCACTTTACCAATTCTGAAATTTGTGGGTCGACTTTTCCCTTCCTCCCCATGTTTTTCCGCCGCCGACATTTGTTCATCTTCTTGCGCCGCCATTGATTTTCTTTGTCCCTTGGCTCTTAACGCCACCGTGTTTCTCTTCTTCACGCGTGGCCGGCTGAAATCGAGCATGAGGTTTAACGCGCTGGAAGCTGCGCGTCCAGGCGGCGTGGGACTCGAAGTGCCTAGCAGCCGAGGCAAGCGGCTGTGTTCTTCGGCGTGGGAGCACGTGAATGGCGGAGTGCTCGCGTGTGTAGGCCGTGACCTACGCTGCACTTGCAGCCTGTAGCTCCTAGCCTGGTCGCATAGCACTTGCGTGCTGCCTCTTCATGCGGTGTGCACTGCAGAAAAGCCACGTGAAGACCAGTCCACGTCCTTGGCTGCAAATCAACAGGGATTCCTAGTCCACACGGCAACAGAAGCTTGTTCAAGCCAGGCACACGCAAATCAAGGTACAAGTTCACTGTAGCAATTATTTTCATGATTAAAATGCAAGAGTAGTTCGTAATTAATTTTCTGCACATCAAACAGTTAATTACTCAGCTACATCTAGATTAGTCAAATAGGAGCAACGCACTAATCAGCCATACACAGTAATCACATATCTAGTTTTGTGTGTACTTGCATTTATGAATATTGTGATTACTCTGTGTTTAGTTTGAATCCAACAAGCACGTTTATTATCGCTTATTTCATGAATGATAATTGATATATCCTACATGTGAATCTTGAATCATCTATGAGCACTTTCATTTACTGCATTTAATTTGTCTAGATTAAATGCGTTAAATATTGTGTTTGCTCTTACTTGATCTTCCAATAAACTGTGAATATTTTGCATGCGCTTGTTGGATCATCTGTGATTTGGTGAAACTTTTGTGAAGATGTCATTCAGTCTGTGATGATATTTTAATCTGTCTTTAAGCACTTTGATGGTGTCTTTTCGATTAGGACACCGGTTGTTTTTAGGCTAGATCTTTTGTGGCTTTGTTGATCTGTTTAGCTTTCCGAGCTAAGTCTGTTGAGGTGCGTTTGGGTGTTGGGAGCAGGCCATTGATTCGAAAGAATTTTTTAGGCGCCCATTCACCCCCCCTCTGGTCGCTACTTTTGGTCCTACAAGAGGGACTCCGGCTGGCCGAAGTATAGATGGAGTTGGCGGAGGAACTCCATGTGCTCGAGGAATGGGAATCCCTTCCGGAGTTTGAGGTAGAGGAAACATCGAAGGTCCTCCGACCTCAACTGTATCTGAAGATCTTACTCCGGAGGTCCGAGGGGACCTCCAAACAGGATTACCAACCAACTGCACTCCGCTTAGGAGGCATGGTGTGAAGTTGGTAGAAAACGAAGTTTCTTGGACTAGGTTCCCCTCGGACGGCGCCAACTGTTGGCGTAAAAGATTACGCTAACAGGTTTCTGAAGATTAGAAACTAATAAACGAAGTGTTTGTGAAGGAAACTATTCCAAGCCTCCAAAAGGATAATAACTTAGAATAGTTTGAAAGTGTGTATTGAAAAACTTGTATTCGGTCCCTATTACAGGGTAAAACGGGGGGTATTTATAAGGCTAAACATTAAGGAAAAGACCTTTTTACCCCTTTAATACAACCGACATAGTGGAAACTATTCGGTATCTTTAATAGGGCTAAAATGGTAAAAGACTAATCTAATGAGAAAGAAGATAAGTCTTCCATCTTAGCTGGCAAAGAAGCTCCCGGAAGAGTCCAAGTTCGATAATATACTCCGAACTAGAGTTCGTCATCATACTTTGAACTTGATTCAATGTATATGCTGGAAGTCTTCGACTTAATCATCGGTCTTTATCTTGTCACTGCAATAACCCTGAAGATGGAATATTTTCCCCAACAAGTACTATTCCACCATATTTGGATGCTTGGGCATGTTAATGAAAACCTTTTTGTTCCGGAAGAAAACTTTGATTCTTGCATATTATGAGTGGTGATGTTTTTGCAACATTCGTGCCCCGAATGGAAATTTGAGAAACACCTCCTTCGGTACTATTCCACCATATTTGGATTCTTGGGCATGTTATTGAAAACCTTTTTGTTCTGGAAGCGAACTTTTGATTCTTGCAGATTTAGAGTGGCGACGTTTTTGCAAATTTCGTGCCTCGAATGGAAACTCGACAAACACCTCCTTCGGTACTATTCCACCATATTTGGATGTTTGGGCATGTTAATAAAACCTTTTTTCCGGAAGCGAACTTTTGATTGTTGCATATTATGAGCGGCGATGTTTTTGCAACATTCGTGCCACAAATGGAAAATCGAGAAACACCTCCTTCGGTACAATTCCACCATATTTGGATGCTTGGGCATGTTAGTGAAAACCTTTTTGTTCAGGAAGCGAACTTTTGATTCTTGCACATTAAGAGTGGCGGCGTTTTTGCAACATTCGTGCCCCAATGGAAACTCGAGAAAACACCTCCTTCTGTACTATTCCACCATATTTGGATGCTTGGGCATGTTAATGAAAACCTTTTTTTTCTAGAAGCGAACTTATTAATCTTGCACATTAAGAGTGGCGATGTTTTTGGCAACTTTCGTGTCCCGAATGGAAACTCGAGAAACACGTCCTTCGGTACTATTATACCATATTTGGATGCTTGGGCATATAATGAAACCTTTTTTTCCGAAAGCGAACTTTTGATTCTTGCACATTAAGAGTGGCGATGTTTTAGCAACATTTGTGTCGCGAATGGAAACTCGAGAAACACCTCCTTCGGGACTATTCCACCATATTTGGATGCTTGGGCGTGTTAATGAAAACCTTTTTGTTCAGGAAGCGAACTTTTGATTCTTGCACATTATGAGTGGCGACGTTTTTCCAAATTTCGTGCCCCGAATGGAAACTCGACAAACACATCCTTCGGTACTATTCCACAATATTTGGATGCTTGGGCATGTTAATGAAAACCTTTTCTTTCGAAAGCGAACTTTTGATTCTTGCACACTAAGAGTGGCGACGTTTTAGTAACATTTGTGTCCCGAATGGAAACTCGAGAAACATCTTCTTCGGTACTATTCCACCATATTTGGATGCTTGGGCATGTTAATGAAAACCTTTTTGTTCTGGAAGCTAACTTTTGATTCTTGCATATTATGAGTGGTGATGTTTTTGCAACATTCGTGCCCCAATGGAAACTCGAGAAACACCTCATTCGGTAGTATTCCACCATATTTGGATGCTTGGGCATGTTAATGAAAACCTTTTTTTTCTGGAAGCGAACTTATTAATCTTGCACATTAAGAGTGGCGATGTTTTTTGCAACTTTCGTGTCCCGAATGGAAACTCGAGAAACACGTCCTTCGGTACTATTATACCATATTTGGATGCTTGGGCATATAATGAAACCTTTTTTTCCGAAAGCGAACTTTTGATTCTTGCACATTAAGAGTGGCGACGTTTTAGCAACATTTGTGTCCCGAATGGAAACTCGAGAAACACCTCCTTCGGTACTATTCCACCATATTTGGATGCTTGGGCATGTTAATGAAAACTTTTTTGTTCCGGAAGCGAACTTCTGATTCTTGCATGTTATGAGTGGCGATGTTTTTGCAACATTCGTGCCCGAATGGAAACTCGAGAAACACCTCCTTCGGTACTATTCCACCATATTTGAATGCTTGGGAATGTTAATGAAAACCTTTTCTTTCCGAATGCGAACTTTTCATTCTTGCACATTAACAGTGGCGATGTTTTAGCAACATGTGTGTACCGAATGGAAACTCGAGAAACACCTACTTTGGTACTATTCCACCATATTTGGATACTTGGGCATGTTAATGAAAACCTTTTTGTTCTGGAAGAAAACTTTTGATTCTTGCATATTATGAGTGGTGATGTTTTTGCAACATTCGTGCCCCGAATGGAAATTTGAGAAACACCTCCTTCGGTACTATTCCACCATATTTGGATTCTTGGGCATGTTATTGAAAACCTTTTTGTTCTGGAAGCGAACTTTTGATTCTTGCAGATTTAGAGTGGCGACGTTTTTGCAAATTTCGTGCCTCGAATGGAAACTCGACAAACACCTCCTTCGGTACTATTCCACCATATTTGGATGTTTGGGCATGTTAATAAAACCTTTTTTCCGGAAGCGAACTTTTGATTGTTGCATATTATGAGCGGCGATGTTTTTGCAACATTCGTGCCACAAATGGAAAATCGAGAAACACCTCCTTCGGTACAATTCCACCATATTTGGATGCTTGGGCATGTTAGTGAAAACCTTTTTGTTCAGGAAGCGAACTTTTGATTCTTGCACATTAAGAGTGGCGGCGTTTTTGCAACATTCGTGCCCCAATGGAAACTCGAGAAACACCTCCTTCTGTACTATTCCACCATATTTGGATGCTTGGGCATGTTAATGAAAACCTTTTTTTTCTGGAAGCGAACTTATTAATCTTGCACATTAAGAGTGGCGATGTTTTTTGGCAACTTTCGTGTCCCGAATGGAAACTCGAGAAACACGTCCTTCGGTACTATTATACCATATTTGGATGCTTGGGCATATAATGAAACCTTTTTTTCCGAAAGCGAACTTTTGATTCTTGCACATTAAGAGTGGCGACGTTTTAGCAACATTTGTGTCGCGAATGGAAACTCGAGAAACACCTCCTTCGGGACTATTCCACCATATTTGGATGCTTGGGCGTGTTAATGAAAACCTTTTTGTTCAGGAAGCGAACTTTTGATTCTTGCACATTATGAGTGGCGACGTTTTTCCAAATTTCGTGCCCCGAATGGAAACTCGACAAACACATCCTTCGGTACTATTCCACAATATTTGGATGCTTGGGCATGTTAATGAAAACCTTTTCTTTCGAAAGCGAACTTTTGATTCTTGCACACTAAGAGTGGCGACGTTTTAGTAACATTTGTGTCCCGAATGGAAACTCGAGAAACATCTTCTTCGGTACTATTCCACCATATTTGGATGCTTGGGCATGTTAATGAAAACCTTTTTGTTCTGGAAGCTAACTTTTGATTCTTGCATATTATGAGTGGTGATGTTTTTGCAACATTCGTGCCCCAATGGAAACTCGAGAAAACACCTCATTCGGTAGTATTCCACCATATTTGGATGCTTGGGCATGTAATGAA
>JAAALK010001834.1:0-40617 GCA_019279435.1 Zizania palustris
CAAAGGCAAGCAAAATCCTAATGGCCTCAAGGCGAGCAACAGGTGCAAAAGTTTCAGTAAAATCAATCCCTTCTAGTTGAGAAAAGCCCTGAGCTACAAGTCTAGCCTTGTTTCTAACTATAGACCCATCCTCCCCTTGTTTATTTTTGAAAATCCATTTTGTTCCAATGAAATGAACATTAGGTGGAGGATCAACTAGAGTCCAGACTTGGTTTCTCTCAAAATTTTCAAGTTCCTCATGCATGGCATTGATCCAACTAGAATCAGAAAGTGCATGACTAACATCTAAAGGCTCGAAAGAAGCAACAAAAGCAGAATTAGTGAAATGAGCGTGAGAACGTGTTACCCTTTGATCAAGCTCACCAATGATCTGCTCGGGAGGGTGCATCCTTTGAACATGGTGTGGAGCCTCGCGGCGGGATGCAGTCTCCCCCTCAACTTGTGCGTTGGAGTGGTCCAAGATGACCGATGTTGAGGTAGTCGCTTCGGGACCTCGTGCCGAAGTAGTTGAAGCGGGGTCAGCTTCGGGGGTCGATGTCGAGGGTAGAAGGGGTTTCATCCTCGAATTCTCCGGGATCTTCGTCTTCGAATAAGGTCTGTTCCATGTCGTGTTCATTTGCCTGTTCAAAGCAGAGCTAACAGAGGGGGTTGCTTCATCAAAAGTCACATCACATGACTCGATGACAGTGTTAGTCTCCAAATTATAAACACGATAAGAATGACCATGAGTAGTATAACCCAAAAAGATCCCGTCAGAAGATCGCGACTCAAATTTATCCAAATTGCCACGTTTTAGGATAAAGCAGCGACAGCCAAAAACTCGAAGATGAGTAACCTTGGGCTGTCTCCCAAAACGCAGCTCATAAGATGTCAAATTTAAAATTGAGCGCAAGAAGATACGGTTTGAGATGTAACATGCAGTGTTCATGGCCTCAGCCCAGAATTTTCTAGGAGTCCTATGCTCATCCAGCATCGTCCTAGCCATCTCAACCAAAGTGCGGTTCTTCCTCTCAACAACACGTTCTGTTGAGGAACCCGCGGAGCAGAGAATTGATGTTCTATGCCATGCTCCATGCAAAAGTCAACAAAGAGACTGTTTTTGAACTCGGTGCCATTATCACTTCGAATGAATTTCAATGCACCAGGGAGTTCAGTGAAAAGTCTCAAAACCAAGCTCCGAAAGTGTGAAAACACTTCATCCTTGCTGGCAAGAAAGAAGACCCAAGAGTAGCGAGAGAAATCGTCGACAATAACTAAAACATACCACTTGCCGCCTAAAGAACTAACCCGAGAAGGACCTACAGTGTCCATGTGGAGAAGTTCTCCGGGTTGTTCAGTCATCACCGTGGTGACTGGCGAGTGCGAAGCAGCAATCATTTTTCCATGTCGACAGGGAGCGCAAACTAAATTCTTCTCAAACTTGAGCTTGGGCAATCCTCGGATCAGACCTAGGGCGCTCAGACGAGCGAGCAACTCAAAGTTCATATGCCCTAGTCTCCTATGCCACTTCCATAGCTCAGAAGTCGAATGTGCAACAAGACAATGAGAAGATCCAGACGACTCAGAAAAGTCAGCTCCAAAAACTCTCCCAACTCTAAAAATCTTACACACCACAACGCCATCAGAATTGAGTACTTGCGAAGTATCGCGATGAAATCGCACTTCGAAGCCCTCATCAAGCAACTGAGATACAGACAGCAAATTGTATGCCAGGTTCTCAACCAAAGCAACATCTTTGAGAGTGAAGTTCGAGTTGATTCTTATCACACCTTTACCTTTCACTCTGCTCCTTCGATTGTTTCCGAAGGTGATATGTTCCCTTTGCTTGGTTGTGGTGAGGCTGGAGAACCATGCTGCATCTCCGGTCATGTGGCGTGAACAACCAGAGTCCATGATCCACGTGCCCTCCAAGCCTCGATCTGTCGCCTACACATGATAAGAACGTCTCGATCGCTCAGTGCTGGGGTGAGTAAAATAATGACGAGGCATCCAGCACTGAGTGACACGAGTAGTAGGCATAGTAAAAGCAGACGGTCTACGCACATAATAATCAGAATGATGCAAAGTGCGAGGTCTACCTACATGCTGTGAACGAACAACATGTCGAGGTCTCCTACTCTGACGAGGTACAAATCTGCTAGCCCGAGGTCTACCACCGTATGGAACATGGTGAAGACCTCGAGGAGCAAAACCTCTCCGAGAAGCATGAGGAGCCTCAAAAGCAGGACGATAGTACATCTCAGACTCATGCATACCTAAAGATGGGTAATGCATGTCCTGATAACTCATCGCCTGTGCGCGTCGCTCATCCTTGATGCGACGAAAACAGAACCCAACCAAATGACCCGCCCGCTGACAGTAGGAACAGTGAAAAGCTCTCCTGGGGGCACTCTCATGGGTCACAGGAGCAACTCTCACAGGCTCCTTGGGTTTCTCCTGTGTGGTTTTCTTGGGAGGATTTTTCTTGGCAGGAGGAGTGGTTTTCTTTTGTGGATGGGTAGGCTTTTTGGCTGATGGGGTGTCCAACAGAGCTCTCTCTTTCTCTAGGGTGGTGGGAGAGGTAAAAACAGTTTGGTTTTACTATCTGAAGGTATAATCTCAAAACCCAAACCTAGAGCTGATGAGGACATCGCTGCCATTGATACAACCACAACAGCAGCCAACACTTCACCGCTTACACCTAAGCAAGGACCAATGACACGCGCCCGTGCACGTGAAGTTAATTATCTGGTGAACTCGTTCCTAGCTGTTCAAGTTAATTATTTTTCCAATGGGGTACTATTAAAGTCTTGTGATGACTTTATTATCCTTAAGTGCTTAGGAACTGAACCAGCTAGGAGTGGAGAAGGCAACAATGCAATAATATTCGTGCACCCGAAGGGACTCTTGTAATTGCAGAAATCCAAGATTAAATGGAGCATATCTTTCAACTCCCAAGGTTGTTTAATGCAAATAAATACTTGTTGGAAAGGTCTCTTCATCTGCTTTCCAACGGATCAAGAATCAATGGCAGAGGACAGATGAAACGTCCAGAAACTGCCGAAGAACGCTCGTGACTCCATCCTGAGTTTCTAGTTTTCCCTTTAAAAGCAAGTGGTAGCCACAAAAGAACTCGGGTTTTGTTTTGATGTAAGATAGCTGCTGCTACTTCCTTGTAACGCGCGTGTCGGCTAGACCGCCCGATTACTTGAATCAAAACTCCAACTTCTATCACATCCGTGAGTGTTTGCTTGTCATCTTGTTCTTGCTTGTTCTTCGATTGCTTGCAGGTTCAAGGCTGTTCTTGGCATGGCAAGAGCAGCAACAACCGGAGTCGGTGTAACTATCGCTAAGGCGCAGCATCCTGGTGGTTGTTGTAGTCGGGTAGCACAACGTCGATCTCCACCCCCAAATCGTAGTTATCAGGAGACGGTGTACCTGTCGCTCAAGGCGCCACACCATCTTGGTTGTGGTAGTCGGGCAGCCAACGTCGGCTTCTACCAAATTCACCACATCCTCCATCTCTCATCGAAAGATCGGGCTCCCCGTACCCGTAGGGGTCTATTAAGAGCTACCCCTGCTCTGTCAGCACACAACTTGGTCTTGGCCAAGAGCAAATCCATCCTACCCTTTCCCTCAGTGCATTTGTTTACCACGGAAAGAAGGTATTCATTTTCTGACATGAGGTTCTCAGCTCGCTCTCTAACAGTGTCTAGCTGGTCCTTAAGAGTAATGCAAGTGTCACAACAGGTTGCACATCCTTAGAACTACCGGCCCTCTCCAATCTAGCCTCTAAATCATGAACATGCTTATCACGTAAATTAATGCTATCGCGTAATAAAGAGCAGTTCATGCAATCAATAACATCATGAGGTCTAGAATCCACCTCCAAAAGCTGCTTCTGTGCAGTCTCAAGCTCAGAAAGAATTTGAGCATGTACAGAACGCAACTGAGCAAGCTCACCCATGACAACAGAGCAAGATTCACATTCAGCATCATTGACTTAAGCATGGCATATTCAGTAGAAACATTTTCTAGCCTAAGTCTAAGGTCTTTTCTTTCTCTAGCGGCTTGCACAAGTAATCTATCCTGACCAAGCACTACTTCGTTCAGCTCATCTAATTTAATTAGTAGCTGGTCAGATGATAGGTTTACCTCAGATGAGTCAAGCTCATCGCCGCTGTGATCGCTGTCGGCCATGAAGCAGAGGCCGGTGAAGTCTCTTCCCTTCTTGTCCTTCTTGTCCTCCTTCCTTGGGGACTCCTCCTCCTTAGAGCTCGACTCCTCAGTTGAGGACGTGTCGATGTCGCTGAGAGCAGCAACAAAGGCTCTGGAAGCGGCCTTGGCTACTTTCTTAGCCATCTTGCCGCGCTTGCCCTTCACAAAGGGTTTCCTCTCCTTGTGGTATTTGGGGCGCTCACTTTCATCTCTCTTTTTGAGCTTCGGGCAATTAGCCTTGATGTGAGAAGTGTCACCGCATTCAAAACAACCACCAAAACCACTTCTCCTCTGATCCCGTCTCTCATGATGAAAGCAGGTGAACCTCCGGGCAATGAGAGCAAGCTCATCATCAGCTAGAGTGTCCACCTGCTCCTTTGTGATGGAGACCAGAGAAGACAAAGCAAAACCATCTGCAAAAACACAAGTACCAGATGTGCTTGGTTCTGCAGTGGTGCCACGGCTAGTGCTAGAAACCAATGCCAATGGCTGTGGCAAGGAGCTTCTGTGCACTGCAAGAGATGCCTTGGCAATCTCTGTGGACTTCAGCTTGCTAAAGAGTTCATCGCAGGTCAAGGTGTCATATCCTGCGGACTCCTCAATGCTGGATATCTTTACTTCCCATATGCTACGGTCAAGAGCATAGAGAAGCTTGATAGCCCTATCATGATCACTGTAAGCAAGCGTCCCGTTGGATCGCAAGTTACTCACTATCGCGTCAAAGCGAGAAAACATGGCATCTATAGATTCACCAGGTGCCTGCACAAACAGCTGATACTGTTGATTGTATGTGCTTTGGCGCCTGGCCTTAATCTGAGTAGAGCCCTCATGAAAGACAGTGAGTGTTGTCCAAATCTCCCTAGCAGTCCTAAGGTGCTGCACCCTATCAAACTCACTTCTACTCAAACCGATGAACAGTATATTTCTTGCCTTGGAATTGGCATTATACTGATCCTTCTCAGTCTGAGAGGTGCGAGTCTCAGGGATGGAGTATTGTGAGTCCACAATCTCCCAAATTGCATTTCCTTGGCTTAACAAGTAAGCCTCCATGCGCACCTTCCAGTATGCGAAATCTGTCCCATCGAACAGAGGAATTTTACTGCCTCTATCCATGTCGCCAACAGATCACAAAACCGGTTAAGGTCAACTGGTGATCTTAACCTGCTCTGATACCAATTGTTGGACCGGAAACGGCGACCAGAGGGGGGGTGAATGGGAGCTTTTAAAAATTCGGGCTAAAAACTAGCCTTCGGTTTCAGTTCTGTCTTCTGCGGAACAGGCTTCGAACACTACCTTCGAAGGTCTGGTTCGGAGGTACTTCGACACCTTTGAACACAGGCTTCGGAGGAGCAAAAGTTCGAAGCCAAGAAGACTTCGCTCCACTTACAACCCTCGAAAATCTACTCTGCTAAGTCAGTGCAGGCTCCGCACACGGGGTGCTTCGAGCAGGCTTCGCACTTCACCCTTCGCAGGAGTGGACAGCCCTTTGAGGACTTCGACCAAGTACTTGGCGGCAGCAACTGGTGCTGGGCTTCGTACACGAAGGTCTACACGCACACAAACAGACTAAGCTAAGGGCTTCGACACAAGAAGCAAAACGGGCCTCGATCAGGGCTTCGCTAGTAAGCTGTGAGGTCTAGCCTCAAGTTACACAGAGCGACAGCACACTGAAAAACACACTTCGCACAAAAACACCCTTTGCCTAGACAGGCTTCGGTGCACTATACTAGCGAGGAATGTAACGCGAGCTCAAGCAAAAAGCACACAGAAGCAGGGCTTCGCCGCTTGAACAAGGAACACAAAATGAATTGAACTCTGGATGAATACAGCGAGGTATGTAGCTACAAGAGCTCAACAGTAAATGCTCAAAGTGTTAAATGTTACCTACCGAGCCCCCATATTTATAGCCCACAGTTCACCCAAAGGAAATGACTACTATACCCCTAGGGTTTACAAAAGATTTGACTCTACAGAACTAAGGGGTACAAAAGGTAGTCCACCTTTATTCTGGAGGCTTCTCTGTCAGCTTTGCAGAGGGGACAGTGTCAGCCTTTTACAGAACAGACAGTGTCAGCCTTTGCAGTCTTTGGCCTTCTGGAATCCTCCCTTCGCACGCGAGGGTGCGGTAGCTTCGGTGAGAAGCCTGAAGCCAGATGGCCTTCGCTTCACCGAAGTCAGTCTCCGTTACACTGACGGTTTTGAGCCGAAGCCGTCAAAGCCCTTGAGCCTTCGCACCAACACCTCCGGAGTGAACCACCACGGCTTCGCAGCTTCACCCAGCTCGAACTCCGTCAGTCCGTGTTCCGAAGCCATGCAGGCCGAAGTACCTCAAGTCAACCTTGCTCCGGAGCTAGCCTTGCTCCGAAGCCTTCCACCCTCCGAAGCCTCACCTTCGGAGTACCACCCTTCGAAGTCCCTCCTTCGTCCAAGGCCTCCGCATGAAGCATTCCATGAGCCCTTCGTCGCAGTGCCTCTCCCCGAGCACACTCCTCGACGAGCCTCACCCGGACCATGCCTTCGATGCGCCTCGACTTCTGAGACCTTCGTCGGGTACCTTCGAATGTCTCCCTCCGGAGCACACTTCGAATTCCTTGCCTCTGCAGAGGACTTGATCCACCAACTCCGAAGTCACTCCATTCGGAGTACCTTCGAAGTGCCTCGCCTCCGAGGACTTTGTCTCGGAGCACCTTCAGCCGGAGCCACGCTCCGCACTCTCTGCCTTCACCTGGCACGTCTCGACCCGAGGACCGACCCGGACCACCTTCGCAGCCACCGTGACGGAGCTCCCCGCTCCCCTGGCATCAAGCCTCCTGCTTGACCCAGGTTCACCTGCTGCGTACCTTGTCCGTCGCCTCCGAAGTCCCTGCGCACCACAGACAAGCAAACAAGTGTATCTAGTATTCCGGAGACCTCTCCGGGTTAGCAACCTTCGGTACACACTCCGGTGTACCGCCCAAAGTACCGAACCCTTCGGTACGAACCCAGTCATCGTGTATTGTCGGACCCCTCCGACAGGCACACTCCGCTGCACAGCTGCAGCAAGCAAACACCGAACACCCTTCGGTGAAACCTCCTCCGAACACCCTTCGGAGGTACCACCTCCGAAGCCCCTTCGGAGGTACCCTTCGAACAGAGGGTACAATCCTGTCAATCACTCATCACAAAACACCGAAACCAACCCTTGGTTTCTCAACATCCTTTGTTACTATTACACCATATTAGGATTACTAGGCACGATTTTGAACCTTTTTGTTCAAGAAGCGAAGTTTTCATTCTTGCAAATTATGGGTGTCGTCTATTTTGCAAACTTTGTGTACGGATCAGAAATGCTAGAAACACTCACTTGGTACTTTTACACCATATTACGGTTATTTGGCACATTTTTGAACTTTTTTGTTCCGGATGCGAACTTTTGATTCTTGCATGTTATGGGTGCCGTCTATTTCACAACATTCGTGTTCGGAACGGAAACAATAGAAACACATACTTTGTTACTATTACACCATATTAGGATGATTGGACATGTCCTTTTCATTCGAGAAGCGAAGTTTTAATCTTGCAAGTTACGGCTGCTGTTTATTTCGCAAACTCTGTGTACGGATCGAAAATTCTATAAACACTCACTTGGTACTTCTACACCATATTACGGTTATTTGGCACATTTTTGAACTTTTTTGTTCCGGGAACAAACTTTTTATTCTTGCATGTTATGGGTGCCATCTATTTCACAACATTCGTGTCCGGAACGGAAATGTTAGAAACACATCCTTTGTTATTATTACACCATATTACACTGATTGGACATGTTTATGAACCTTTTTTTTCTGGAAGCGAAGTTTTACTCTTTCAAGTTATGGGTGTCGTCTATTTTGCAAACTTTGTGTATGGAATGGAAATGCTAGAAACACATCAGTTGGTAGTATTACACCACATTTCGATGATTTGGCATGTTTTTGGACTTTTTGTTCCTTGCATGTTACGGGTGACAACATTCGTGCTAGGAACATAAACGTTAGATACACATCCTTTTTACTATTATACCATTTTAGGATGATTGGGTGCAGTTTTGAACTTTTTTGTTTCTTGCATTTTACAAGTGTCGTCTATTTTAAAAACTTTGTGTACGGATCGGAAATGCTAGAAACACTCACTTGGTACTTTTACACCACATAACGTTTATTTGTCACATTTTATCTTTTTTGTTTCGGAAGCGAACTTTTGATTCTTGCATGTTACGGGGTCTATTTCACAACATTCGTGTACAGAACGGAAACGTTAGAAACACAACCTTTGTTACTATTACACCATATTAGGATGATTGGACATGTTTATGAACATTTTTGTTCTAGAAGCGAAGTTTTAATCTTATGAGTTACGGGTGTCGTCTATTTCGCAAACTTTGTGTACATAACGGAAATGCTTGAAACACTCACTTGGTACATTTACACCATATTACGGTTATTTGGCACATTTTTGAACTTTTTGTTGCTGAAGCGAACTTTTGATTCTTGCATGTTACGGCTGCCGTCTATTTCTCAACATTCATGTCAGGAACGAAAACATTAGAAATACATCCTTTGTAACTATTACACAATATTAGGATGATTGGGCACGTTTTTGAACCTTTTTTCTAGAAGCGAAGTTTTGATTCTTGCATGTTATGGGTGTCATCTATTTGGCAACCTTTCTGTACGGATCGAAAATGCTAGAAACACTAACATGATACTTTTACACCATATTACGATTATTTGGCACATTTTGATCTTTTTTGTTCTGGTAGCGAACTTTTGATTCTCTCATGTTACGGGTGCCGTCTATTTCACAACAATTGTGTCCGGAACGGAAACGTTAGAAACACATCCTTTGTTGCTATTACACCATATTAGGATGATTGGGCACATTTTTGAACTTTTTTGTTCCGGAAGCGATGTTTTGATTCTTACAAGTTACGGGTGCCGTCTATTTCGCAAACTTTGTGTATGGATTGGAAATGCTAGAAACACTCACTTGGTACTTTTACACCATATTACGGTTATTTGGCAAATTTTTGAACTTTTTTGTTCCGGATGCGAACTTTTGATTCTTGCATGTTATGGGTGCCGTCTATTTCACAACATTCGTGTTCGGAACAGAAACATTAGAAACACATACTTTGTTACTATTACACCATATTAGGATGATTGGACATGTTTATGATCCTTTTCATTCGAGAAGCGAAGTTTTAATCTTGCAAGTTACGGCTGCTGTTTATTTCGCAAACTCTGTGTACGGATCGAAAATTCTATAAACACTCACTTGCTACTTCTACACCATATTACGGTTATTTGGCACATTTTTGAACTTTTTTGTTCCGGGAACAAACTTTTGATTCTTGCATGTTACGGGTGCCATCTATTTCACAACATTCGTGTCCGGAACGGAAATGTTAGAAACACATCCTTTGTTATTATTACACCATATTACGCTGATTGGACATGTTTATGAACCTTTTTGTTCTCGAAGCGAAGTTTTACTCTTTCAAGTTATGGGTGTCGTCTATTTCGCAAACTTTGTGTATGGAATGGAAATGCTAGAAACACATCAGTTGGTAGTATTACACCACATTTTGATGATTTGGCATGTTTTTGGACTTTTTTTCCTTGCATGTTACGGGTGACAACATTCGTGCTAGGAACATAAACGTTAGATACACATCCTTTTTACTATTATACCATTTTAGGATGATTGGGCGCATTTTTGAACTTTTTTGTTTCTTGCATTTTAAAAGTGTCGTCTATTTTGCAAACTTTGTGTACGGATCGGAAATGCTAGAAACACTCACTTGGTACTTTTACACCACATTACGTTCATTTGTCACATTTTGATCTATTTTGTTTCGGAAGCAAACTTTTGATTCTTGCATGTTACGGGTGTCTATTTCACAACATTCATGTACAGAATGGAAACGTTAGAAACACAACCTTTGTTACTATTACAACATATTAGGATCATTGGACATGTTTATGAACATTTTTGTTCCAGAAGCGAAGTTTTAATCTTATGAGTTACGGGTGTCGTCTATTTCGCAAACTTTGTGTACAGAACGGAAATGCTTGAAACACTCACTTGGTACATTTACACCATATTACGGTTATTTGGCACATTTTTGAACTTTTTTGTTGCTGAAGCGAACTTTTGATTCTTGCATGTTACGGTTGCCGTCTATTTCTCAACATTCATGTCAGGAACGAAAACATTAGAAATACATCCTTTGTAACTATTACACAATATTAGGATGATTGGGCACGTTTTTGAACCTTTTTTCTAGAAGCGAAGTTTTTATTCTTGCATGTTACGTGATGAGGGCATCTCCGACATGGTTAAACCCAAGACTCATATATTAGAACCAGCTCCAACAGAAATACAAGGTCCAATCACTCGAGCCCGTGCGCAACAATTAAACTATCAGGTGAAATCGTTTCTTGTATTGTATACACATACACAATTGAATTGAGAACTACTAAATTCGTGTGATGCTATATTTTGCTTAGGAATGAAGGAAAAGAAGAAGAAAGCTGAGCTACTTCGTGTTGGGAAAATCTGCCACGTCAACATGTAGATAGACTGCATTAAAAGCATCATAACTTTGGAACCCCTTCATCAAATGGATTGTTTGAGTACTCTTTGGAAAGCTGAGAAAGTCTCCTTGGCAGATAATATATTTACTCAACCGAGATATCCCAGCGAAGGAAGGAGAATCACTACTTTCCTTCTTCTAGTCAATCTGTTTCCTTTTTCTAGATAATCTGTTTAGGTAATAATTTAGTAGTTTCCATATGTAATAAGTTTCCAAACATTGGGAACGTTCCTAGGGCTATAAATACCCTAGAGACTTCAGTTGTGAACCAGTTTTTGTTGAATACAAAGTTTAGCTACGCTACTTTGCCAGTTGAAGCCGTGGTCGGTTAGATCACCATTTTGCTGTTCCAGAACTCACCCCTTGTATCCCTGCGAAATTAGTGTGAGAGCACACTTGTTCATCTTGTTCTTGCTAGTTCTCGATTGCTTGCAGGAACAAGAACCCTCGTGGTTTGGTTGATCGTGCTCCGTAAAGATCACGAACAGCCTTGGAGTTGGTGTAGCGATTGCTAAGGTGCAACATCCTTGGATGGTTGTAGTCGGATCGTTAACGTCTTCTCCTTCTACCAATCGACCTATCCTCTCATCGAAAGATCGGGCCACCTGAGTCCCCATCAAGTGGTATCAGAGCTACAGTTGATCGGTGAGAGATTTCAAGTTTTATTTTTTTCCTACAGTCCAGAAAAAAAAGCCACAAAAAAATTAGTTTACCCAAGAACCAAGCCTCTTTGAGCCTATTACTAGTTCTGCTTAGTATCGGCTTTTTGAGTTTTTGGTTGCATCGTCTTGTGAAGTTGCTGGTCTTAGTGTTTAGTTCATTTAGAGTTTCGAGTTCTTGTCACATTTTTTTTTACCACCGTGTTTTGGTCTGTTTAGTCAGTTTGTTATTCTGGAATTCGGGTGGAATTCGGGCAGGCTGTGTAGGTGTTACAAAAACTATCATATATCGCCCATGCAAACTCGGATTGGAGAGTTTTAATACTTTTTGGAACGCTTACAAGAGGATCTTTATTTTTCCTTTTAGAGTCATCTTCATATTCGGTCGTTTGCTTTCTGTTTTGGAACGTACAAGGTTCGGGAGTCCTGTACTAAGAGTAACATTGTCCTTTGTTGTTCTTTAAAAAAAAGGAGAGAAAAAAAGGAAAAAAGGCAGAAAGGTGCTCAAAAAAAGAAGAAAAAAAGTTGCACCAAAAAAAAAGAGAAAAGAAAAAAAAGTGAAGAAAGAAAACTTGTGACAAAAGAGGAGGAAAGTTAGTTCTACCTTTGTCGTTTTGGTGGTATCGTTTGTGTCTAGGCTCGCGTCTCTAGTACGTTCTAGCCTAGGACCAGCACAATACCAACCTTGAATAATTACTCAATTTGCTTATACTAATGCAGTTCTAGTATTCCTTTGTGAGTGTTTTTTTGCCCACCTAAAGATCCACAAATTCGGCTATAACTTGACCGGGGTTAGCAACAAAAGCATCAATACACCTGACTCCAGGGCTTGTTCTGATCTAACGTTGCTGTCATCTCCTGTTGAGCGTTGTAAGAACGAGTAAGAGCTTGTGTGAGCAGGTTGAGAGAAAGTGGATTGTAACCCCATCCTAGTAAAGTTTAGGGATTTTTTTTGCAACCTCTCTTTTCTATTTGTAATCATGACAGGTTCTGGAGAACACTCGGAGGATGGAATACTAACACCTCAGACAAAGCAAATTATACAGCACTTTGAGAATAAAGTTAGAGTACGCACCGAGGGACTTGAGGAGGATGTGCGTATGACCAATGAAGGCCTCTGTCATGTAGAAGACACACAGATCCACACCAACACCAAGCTCACTGCATTAGAAACATCTATAGGTAACATGAATATAACTCTTGCAGATATTGCTCGACGCCTTAATGAGATGGCTCAGCGTCCAGCACCAGCAGCACAACGACCACCTATATTTGTAGCTATGCAAAGAAATGGTGGCAGCGATGAAGGTGAGAACTTTGAAGATTATGCTGCTGATTCTGAGGATGACCCCGCAGTCCATCAGCATAATCGCCATGGCGTACCGCCTGTACGTCAACGACGAATGGCCCGTGATCATGATGACTCTCTTGGTAAGATTAAATTCACTATGCCCTCTTTTGATGGTAAGTATGACCCTGATGCATATCTTTCATGGGAATTATTGGTAGATCAGAAATTTGCATGCCATGATATTCCTGAAAATAAGAGGGTTAGGGCTGCTTCTAGTGAATTTACAAACTTTGCTTCTGTTTGGTGGAGTGAATATTGTCGTACACATGGAAATGTTTTACCACCTACTTGGGCTGACTTGAAAAGAATCATGCGTGCCAGATTTGTTCCATCATATTATGCACGTGATTTGTTAAATAAGTTGCAGCAATTGAGACAGGGAAATAAAAGTGTTGAGGAGTATTATCAAGAACTGCAGATAGGAATGCTACGTTGTGGCTTGGAAGAAGGTGAGGAAGCTAAGATGGCTAGGTTCTTAGGGAGTTTGAACCGAGAGATTTATGACATCCTTAGTTATAAGGAATATGATACTATTACTCGATTATTTCACTATGCCTGTAAAGCTGAGCGAGAAGTGCAGGGACGATGTGCAGGTGCGAGGCCTAATTATTCTACAGGGCGTACAACGTCTTGGACACCACGTACCTCAGCCCCAACAAATTGAACACCTTCACCGGGAACAACCAATGCCAAGCAACGTCTTGCTTCATCTTCTTCAACTCCACAAGCTCCTACGAAGAGTACTTCATCGGTCACATCAACAGAACGCACAAGGGACATTCAATGCCATCGATGCAAGGGGTATGGGCATGTGCAGAACGAGTGCCCAAGCAAACGCGTGCTTATCATAAAGGAGGATGGTGGGTATTCTTCAACTAGTGTTTTAGATGAAAATACATATGCTATGCTTGCTGCTAATGATGTAGGGAGCAAAGATGAGGAGCACATTGGTGCTGAAGATGCAGCTCATTATGAAAGCCTCATTGTGCAGTGCGTGTTAAGCGCACAGGTGGGCAAGGCAGAACAGAACCAATGACGCAATTTATTTCAAACCAAGTGTATTGTGAAGGATCGTGCCTATCGCACCATTATTGATGGAGGAAGCTCCCGAAATCTGGTAAGTTCTGAGATGGTGGAGAAACTTGCTTTGGATTCAAAACCTCACCCACAACCATACTACATTCAATGGTTCAACGACAGTGGTAAGGTAAAGGTGACCCGAATGGTAAGGCTGAACTTTGCTATTGGGTCTTACTATGATATTGTTGATTGTGATATCGTACCTATGCATGCATGCTATGTATTGTTAGGTAGACCTTGGCAGTATGACAAAGACACTTTACATCATGGAAGATCTAATCAATATTCATTCATACATGGTAATAAGAAAATTGTACTGCATCCCATGTCTCCTGATGATATTTTGAAAGATGAGATTGCCAGAGCTAATAAAGTGAGAAACCAGGGACACCCTAAAAGTGAGAACCAGATTGTAGTCAAGGAACTTGAGGAACATAAGAAGAAAGAATCAAAAGTTGACCACGAAAATAAAAATATGATTAAGATGAAAGGTGTTTGTTTATTGGCTACCAAATCTGATACTGAAAATTTGGATGTTGCTACTACAACTTGTTATGCTTATGTGTGCAAACAAACTTTGTTCTCATTTGAGGATATTCCTCCTTCTTTGCCACCTGTTGTCATTGATCTTTTGCAGGAGTATTGTGATGTTTTTCCAAAGGAGACCCCACCAGGACTACCACCCATCCGAGGAATCGAGCATCAGATCGACCTGATCCCTGGTGCTGCATTGCCTAATCGTGCGCCATATAGAACTAATCCAGAGGAGACCAAAGAAATCCATCGTCAAGTTCAGGAGTTGCTTGACAAAGGGTATGTACGTGAATCCTTGAGTCCATGTGATGTTCCAGTAATTTTGGTACCCAAGAAAGATGGATCTTGGCGCATGTGTGTTGACTGTAGAGCAATTAATAATATCACAATTCGATATCGTCACCCTATTCCTAGGTTAGATGATATGCTTGATGAACTAAGTGACTCTACTGTGTTCTCTAAAGTTGATTTGCGTAGTGGATATCATCAAATTCGCATGAAATTGGGAGATGAATGGAAAACAGCTTTCAAAACCAAGTTTGGTTTATATGAGTGGTTAGTGATGCCTTTTGGTTTGACTAATGCACCTAGTACATTTATGAGATTGATGAATGAAATTTTAAGAACATTTATTGGACGATTTGTTGTAGTCTATTTTGATGATATTCTCATTTATAGCAAATCAATAGCAGAACTCCTTGCCCATTTACGTGTTGTTTTTGATGCCTTACACACTGCACGATTGTTTGGTAACCTTGAGAAGTGCACATTTTGCACCGATCGAGTTGCTTTCCTTGGCTATGTTGTTACTCCACAGGGCATTGAGGTTGATCAAGCTAAGATTGAAGCAATTCAGAGTTGGCCAACTCCTAAACGGTCACGCAGGTGTGGAGTTTCTTGGGACTTGCTGGATTTTATCGACGTTTTGTGAAAGATTTCAGCACCATTGCCGCACCCTTGAATGAATTGACGAAGAAGGGTGTCCATTTCCAATGGGGACAACCACAAGAAGATGCATTCAACATCTTGAAACATAGACTGACTAATGCCCCACTACTTCAGCTCCCAGATTTTGGTAAGACGTTTGAACTTGAGTGCGATGCTAGTGGTATTGGGATTGGAGGGGTACTTATTCAAGAAGGTAAGCCTGTTGCCTATTTTAGTGAGAAACTATCTGGACCTTGTTTAAGCTACTCAACATACGATAAAGAACTCTATGCTCTGGTAAGGTCGTTAGAAACATGGCAACATTATTTATGGCCCAAAGAATTTGTCATACACTCTGATCATGAGTCATTGAAACACATACGAAGCCAAGCAAATTGAACCGTAGACATGCCAAGTGGGTTGAATTCATTGAGTCTTTTCCCTATGTCATCAAACATAAGAGAGGAAAGGAAAATATTATTGCTGATGCTCTTTCTAGACGTTACACCTTGCTTTCACAACTTGACTTCAAAATTTTTGGTTTAGAAACAATTAAGGAACAATATGCTAATGACAATGATTTCAAAGATGTGTTGCTGAATTGCAAAGAGGGAAGAACTTGGAACAAATTCGTCCTTACTGATGGGTTTATATTTAGGGCTAACAAATTATGTATTCCATCTTGTTCTGTTCGTCTATTGCTGTTACAAGAGGCACATTGTGGTGGATTGATGGGACACTTTGGTGTGAAGAAGATAGAGGACATACTTGCTGATCACTTCTTTTGGCCCAAGATGAGGCGGAATGTTGAACGCTTCGTCTCTCGCTGCACGACATGTCAAAAAGCTAAGTCACGATTGCATCCACATGGTCTTTACATGCCTCTTCCTGTTCCTAGCGTACCTTGGGAGGATATATCCATGGATTTTGTTTTAGGATTGCCTAGAACAAAGAAGGGGAGGGATAGCATTTTTGTTGTTGTGGATAGATTTTCTAAGATGGCACATTTCAATTCCATGTCATAAAAGTGATGATGCTACCCATGTTGCTGATTTGTTTTTCCGGGAGGTTGTTCGATTGCATGGTGTACCAAACACTATTGTTTCAGATCGTGATGTTAAATTCCTAAGTCACTTTTGGAAAACTTTGTGGGCTAAATTGGGAACTAAATTGTTATTTTCTACTACTTGTCATCCTCAAACTGATGGGCAAACTAGAAGTTGTGAATAGAACATTGTCTACCATGCTTAGGTCCATCTTGAAACAAAATATTAAGATGTGGGAAGAATGCTTGCCTCATATTGAGTTTGCATATAATCGTTCGATGCATTCTACTACTAAGTTCTGCCCCTTTGAGATTGTGTATGGTTTTACTCCTCGTGCCCCAATTGATTTATTACCCATTCCACCTACGGAGAAATTGAATTTTGATGCGACAAAGCGTGCTGAAATGATTCTGAAACTCCATGAGACAACAAAAGCAAACATTGAATCTATGAATGCGAAATATCAACTTGCTGGTAGCAAAGGGCGCAAGCATGTAACTTTTGAACCTGGTGATCTTGTTTGGTTGCATTTACGTAAAGAACGATTTCCTGCATTACGTAAGTCTAAATTGATGCCAAGAGCTGATGGTCCCTTTAAGATATTAGAACGTATTAATGACAATGCATATAAACTTGAGTTACCTGCAGAGTTTGGGGTTAGTCCCACTTTTAACATTGCAGATTTGCGACCCTACTTGTGGGAAGAGAACGAGCATGAGTTGAGGACAACTCAAATGCAAGAAGGGGAGGATGATGAGGGCATCTCGACATGGTTAAACCCAAGACTCATATATTAGAACCAGCTCCAATAGAAATACAAGGTCCAATCACTCGAGCCCGTGCGCGACAATTAAACTATCAGGTGAAATCGTTTCTTGTATTGTATACACATACACAATTGAATGGAGAACTACTAAATTCGTGTGATGCTATTATTTTGCTTAGGAATGAAGGAAAAGAAGAAGAAAGCTGAGCTACTTCGTGTTGGGAAAATCTGCCACGTCAACATGTAGATAGACTGCATTAAAAGCATCATAACTTTGGAATCCCTTCATCAAATGGAATGTTTGAGTACTCTTTGGAAAGCTGAGAAAGTCTCCTTGGAAGATAATATATTTACTCAACCGAGATATCCCAGCGAAGGAAGGAGAATCGCTACTTTCCTTCTTCTAGTCAATCTATTTCCTTTTTCTAGATAATCTGTTTAGGTAATAATTTAGTAGTTTCCATATGTAATAAGTTTCCAAACATTAGGAACGTTCCTAGGGCTATAAATACCCTAGAGACTTCGGTTGTGAACCAGTTTTTGTTGAATACAAAGTTTAGCTACGCTACTTTGCCAGTTGAAGCCGTGGTCGGTTAGATCGCCGTTTTGCTATTCCAGAACTCACCCCTTGTATCCCTTCGAAATTAGTGTGAGTGCACACTTGTTCATCTTGTTCTTGCTAGTTCTCGATTGCTTGCAGGAACAAGAACCCTCGTGGTTTGGTTGATCGTGCTCCGTAAAGATCACGAATAGCCTTGGAGTTGGTGTAGCGATTGCTAAGGCGCAACATCCTTGGATGGTTGTAGTCAGATCGTGAACGTCTTCTCCTTCTACCAATCAACCTATCCTCTCATCGAAAGATCGGTCCACCCGAGTCCCCATCATTACGGACGGGTGTACGGATCGAAAATGCTAGAAACACTAACATGATACTTTTACACCATATTACGATTATTTGGCACATTTTTGATCTTTTTTGTTCCGGTAGCGAACTTTTGATTCTCTCATGTTACGGGTGTCGTCTATTTCACAACAATTGTGTCCGGAACAGAAACGTTAGAAACACATCCTTTGTTGCTATTACACCATATTAGGATGATTGGGCACATTTTTGAACCTTTTTGTTCCAGAAGCCATGTTTTGATTCTTGCAAGTTACGGGTGCCGTCTATTTCGCAAACTTTGTGTACGGAATGGAAATGCTAGAAACACTCACTTGGTACTTCTACACCATATTACGATTATCTGGCACATTTTTGAACTTTTTTTTCCGAAAGCGAACTTTTGATTCTTGCATGTTACGGATGTCGTCTATTTCGCTACATTCGTGTCCGGAACGGAAACGATAGAAACACATCCCTTGTTACTATTACCTCATATTATGATAATTGGGCATATTTTTGAACTTTTTTGTTCCAGAAGAAAACTTTTGATTCTTGCATGTTACATGTGTCGTCTATGTCACCACATTCATGTCCGGAACGGAAACATTAGAAACACATCCTTTGTTACTATTACACCATATTAGGATAACTAGGTACGATTTTGAACCTTTTTGTTCAAGAAGCGAAGCTTTCATTCTTGCATGTTATGGGTGCCGTCTATTTTGCAAACTTTGTGTACGGATCAGAAATGTTAGAAACACTCACTTGGTACTTTTACACCATATTACGGTTATTTGGCACATTTTTGAACTTTTTTGTTCCAGATGCGAACTTTTGATTCTTGCATGTTATGGGTGCCGTCTATTTCACAACATTCGTGCTCGGAACGGAAACATTAGAAACACATACTTTGTTACTATTACACCATATTAGGATGATTGGACATGTTTATGATCCTTTTCATTCGAGAAGTGAAGTTTTAATCTTGCAAGTTACGACTGCTGTTTATTTCGCAAACTCTGTGTACGGATCGAAAATTCTATAAACACTCACTTGCTACTTCTACACCATATTACGGTTATTTGGCACATTTTTGAACTTTTTTGTTCCGGGAGCAAACTTTTGATTCTTGCATGTTACGGGTGCCATCTATTTCACAACATTCGTGTCCGGAACGGAAACGTTAGAAACACATCCTTTGTTATTGTTACACCATATTAGGATGATTGGACATGTTGATGAACCTTTTTGTTCTGGAAGCGAAGTTTTACTCTTTCAAGTTATGGGTGTCGTCTATTTCGCAAACTTTGTGTATGGAATGGAAATGCTAGAAACACATCAGTTGGTAGTATTACACCACATTTCGATGATTTGGCTTGTTTTTGGACTTTTTATTCCTTGCATGTTACGGGTGACAACATTCGTGCTAGGAACATAAACGTTAGATACACATCCTTTTTACTATTTAATAGACCCCTACGGGTACGGGGGAGCCCGATCTTTTGATGAGAGATGAAGGATGTGGTGAATTTGGTGGAGGCCGACGTTGGCTGCCCGACTACCACAACCAAGATGGTGTGGCGCCTTGAGCGACAGGTACACCGTCTCCTGATAACTACGATTTGGGGGTGGAGATCGACGTTGTGCTACCCGACTACAACAACCACAAGGATGCTGCGCCTTAGCGATAGTTACACCGACTCCGGTTGTTGCTGCTCTTGCCATGCCAAGAACAGCCTTGAACCTGCAAGCAATCGAAGAACAAGCAAGAACAAGATGACAAGCAAACACTCACGTATGTGATAGAAGTTAGAGTTTTGATTCAAGTAATCAGGCGGTCTACCCGACACGCGCGTTACAAGGAAGTAGCAGCAGCTATCTTACATCAAACAAAACCCGAGTTCTTTTGTGGCTACCACTTGCTTTTAAAGGGAAAACTATAAACTCAGGATGGAGTCACGAGCGTTCTTCGGCAGTTTCTGGACGTTTCGTCTGTCCTCTGCCATTGATTCTTGATCCGTTGGAAAGCAGACGAAGAGACCTTTCCAACAAGTACTTATTTGCATTAAACAACCTTGGGAGTTGAAAGATATGCTCCATTTAATCTTGGATTTCTGCAGTTACAAGAGTCCCTTCGGGTGCACGAATATTTATTGCATTGTTGCCTTCTCCACTCCTAGCTGGTTCAGTTCCTAAGCACTTAAGGATAATAAAGTCATCACAAGACTTTAATAGTACCCCATTGGAAAAATAATTAACTTGAACAGCTAGGAACTTGTTCACCAGATAATTAAGTTCACGTGCACGGGCGCGTGTCATCGGTCCTTGCTTAGGTGTAAGCGGTGAAGTGTTGGCTGTTGTTGTGGTTGTATCAATGGCAGTGATGTCCTCATCACTATTATACCATTTTAGGATGATTGGGCACATTTTTGAACTTTTTTGTTTCTTGCATTTTACAAGTGTCGTCTATTTTGCAAACTTTGTGTACGTATCGGAAATGCTAGAAACACTCACTTGGTACTTTTACACCACATTACGTTTATTTGTCACATTTTGATCTTTTTTGTTTCGGAAGCGAACTTTTGATTCTTGCATGTTACGGGTGTCTATTTCACAACATTCGTGTACAGAACGGAAACGTTAGAAACACAACCTTTGTTACTATTACACCATATTAGGATGATTGGACATGTTTATGAACATTTTTGTTCCAGAAGCGAAGTTTTAATCTTATGAGTTCCTGGTGTCATCTATTTCGCAAACTTTGTGTACAGAACGGAAATGCTTGAAACAGTCACTTGATACTTTTACACCATATTACGGTTATTTGGCACATTTTTGAACTTTTTTGTTGTTGAAGCGAACTTTTGATTCTTGCATGTTACGGCTGCCGTCTATTTCACAACATTCATGTCAGGAACGAAAACATTAGAAATACATCCTTTGTAACTATTACACAATATTAGGATGATTGGGCGCGTTTTTGAACCTTTTTTCTAGAAGCAAAGTTTTGATTCTTGCATGTTACGGGTGTCATCTATTTGGCAAACTTTGTGTACGTATCGAAAACGCTAGAAACACTAACATGATACTTTTACACCATCTTACGATTATTTGGCACATTTTTGATCTTTTTGTTCCGGTAGCGAACTTTTGATTCTCTCATGTTACGGGTGCCGTCTATTTCACAACAATTGTGTCCGGAACGGAAATGTTAGAAACACATCCTTTATTTCTATTACACCATATTAGGATGATTGGGCACATTTTTGAACCTTTTTGTTCCGGAAGCGATGTTTTGATTCTTGCAAGTTACGGGTGCCGTCTATTTCGCAAACTTTGTGTACAGATTGGAAATGCTAGAAACACTCACTTGGTACTTCTACACCATATTACGGTTATCTGGCACATTTTTGAACTTTTTTTTCCGAAAGCGAACTTTTGATTCTTGCATGTTACGGATGTCGTCTATTTCGCTACATTCGTGTCCGGAACGGAAACGATAGAAACACATCCTTTGTTACTATTACCTCATATTATGATAATTGGGCACATTTTTGAACTTTTTTGTTCCATAAGCGAACTTTTTGATTCTTGCATGTTACACGTGTCGTCTATGTCACCACATTCATGTCCGGAATGGAAACGTTATAAACACATCCTTTGTTACTATTACACCATACTAGGATTACTAGGCACGATTTTGAACCTTTTTGTTCAAGAAGTGAAGTTTTCATTCTTGCAAGTTATGGGTGTCGTCTATTTTGCAAACTTTGTGTACGGATCGGAAATGCTAGAAACACTCACTTGGTACTTTTACACCATATTACGGTTATTTGGCACATTTTTGAACTTTTTTGTTCCGGATGCGAACTTTTGATTCTTGCATGTTATGGGTGCCGTCTATTTCACAACATTCGTGTTCGGAACGAAACATTAGAAACACATACTTTGTTACTATTACACCATATTAGGATGATTGGACATGTTTATGATCCTTTTTGATAGAGCTGAAGTGCCCGATCTTTCGGTGAGTGGAGATAACTTCGATTTGGTGGAAGAAAACCCTCACGATCCGACTACGACGAGCGAACCCGAAGCGCCAATGCAATCGCTGAACCAACTCCCTGTTGTTACTGACCTTGTTGATGCAAGATCAGCCTGATCACGAAGATCGTTTCCTGTTCGCAATCGAAGAACGAACAAGAAAGAGATGCGAGCAATATGAATATCACTCAAGGTGGAGTTCTAAATCACACGAGGATAGCGTTGTTTGGCGCGTGTCAAAAGTAGCAAAAGCTAATTGTAAATCAAAACTCAAGTCTATAGGAATGACAAGACTCTATTAAATAGAGGGGGGGAAAAGGTGGGCGCAGCCCCTATTGTGGACGGCCAAGGAGGGGGGGGGGCACCCCTAGGAAGGCCGACTCTAGGCAGACCCGCGTCTATTCTTCTGGGCCTTCATTCTTTAGTAGTATGACGAAATTTAGCTCTCTTGCACGGGCCCTCGTGATTATCCCAGAAGGAGATGGCGCCGAAGAAGGTGCTGCTGGTGTAGATGTACTGATGTCCTCATCATCCTCCCCTTCTAGAATCGAAGTCGTCCTCGACGGCAACTCCTCATCTTCGCCCGCATATGGTCTCAAATCTGCAACATTAAAACTAGTGGAAACACCAAACTCCACAGGTAGGTCAAGGATATAAGCATTATCATTAATCTTGGTTAGCACTTTAAAAGGACCAGCAGCACGAGGCATCAATTTAGAATGGCGCAAATTAGGGAAACGATCCTTTCGTAAATGCAACCAAACCATATCACCAGGTGCAAAAGTAACATGTTTTCTTCCTTTACTACCAGCAACCTGATTTTTAGCATTAGCAACAGCAATGTTTTGGTGTGTTTGTGCATGAAGGTCAATCATTTGTTCAACATGAGCAACTGCATCGAGAGTGGAGCTTCCGCAGCATCAAGTGCGAACAAATCAATAGGTGCTCGAGGAATGTAACCATAAACAATCTGAAAAGGGCACATCTTTGTAGAAGAGTGCGTGGCATGATTATAAGCAAATTCAATATGAGGCAAGCAATCCTCCCAACGTCGCAAATTTTTATCCAAAACAGCCCTAAGCATGGTTGACAAGGTTCTATTAACTACCTCAGTTTGAGGATGACAAGTTGTGCTAAACAGCAATTTAGTTCCCACTTTATTCCACAGAGATCTCCAAAAATGACTGAGAAACTTAGCATCACGATCAAAGACTATTGTATTTGGAATGCCATGCAAACGAATAATCTCTCGAAAGAACAATTCAGAAACAGTGCGAGCATCATCAGTTTTATGACAAGGTATAAAATGCGCCATTTTGGAAAATCTATCAACAACCACAAAAATGATATCCCTCCCCTTCTTAGTTCTAGGCAATCCCAAAACAAAGTCCATAGAAATATCAAGCCAAGGGGAAGTAGGGACAGGCAAAGGCATATACAAACCATGGTTGTTCAACCGGGACTTAGCTTTTTGACATGTAGTGCAGCGTGCAACAAGGCGCTTGACATCACGGCGCATCCGGGGCCAAAAGAAATGTGCGGCCAGCACCTCGTGCGTCTTGTGGACACCAAAATGTCCCATGAGACCACCACCATGTGCCTCCTGTAACAACAAAAGACTGAACCGAGCTTGCTAGAATACACAGCTTGTTAGCGCGAAACAGGAACCGCTGCATGTGGAATTGACCCCAAGGTTTGCCAGGCGTGCAATGAGTTAGAACATATTTAAAATCAGCATCGTTGACATATTGATCCTTCATAGTTTGCAAACCAAAAATTTGA
This sequence comes from Zizania palustris, assembly GCA_019279435.1. NCBI lineage: Eukaryota > Viridiplantae > Streptophyta > Magnoliopsida > Poales > Poaceae > Zizania > Zizania palustris. Next base: position 23,889 of record JAAALK010001834.1, read on the forward strand.
AAATCGAGCTGTGAAAGCATGGTATATCTACGAGACAACGCATCAGCAATGACATTCTCCTTCCCGTTCTTGTGTTTAATAATATAAGGAAAAGACTCGATGAATTCTACCCAACTAGCATGACAACGGTTCAGATTTGTTTGGGTACGAATATGTTTCAAGGCCTCATGATCAGAATGAATTATGAACTCGCGATGCCAAAGATAGTGCTGCCATGTGTGCAAAGTTGTGCTTGCCAAGTTGTTGCAGCTGCCACTGTCGATGATGATGCGAATCGACCGTTCTTGTACAACACCTTTGGTGTGGAAAAGTGTGTGCCGTTGGTTTTTCTCAGACATGGTGACCTAGGTGCTAAGAACACGCTGCACAACAAGACTCTCATACTTATCGGCGTCGCCGGGATCGACATGTACCTCCGTTTTAGCTGCATGGTTAGTGGCAAGCATAGTATGTTGGGTTTCCTCGGAATCACTAGCGGATGAATACTCACCATTGTCACGTATGAGCAAAATACGCTTGTTTGGACAGTCCCGACTCACGTGTCCAAGTCCATGGCAACGATAGCACCGAATATCCCGTGTACGTCCTGTGGAAGGAGCAGCGCCTGGGGACAAGGATGCGGTAGGCTTGGCCATCGTTTCGCGCGATGGAGTGCTGATCGTGGATGGTGTAAGCGGAGTAGACGCTGAATTGATTGTTGCGCCTCTACCTGCAAAAGAGTTAGGATATGTCTTCGAGCGGCGTCCCTGCACTTCACGTTCAGCTTTGCAAGCATATGCAAACAATGTGGCCATATCAGAATACTCCTTATAATCAAGGATGTTATGAATTTCTCTATTCAAACCACCATGAAAACGGGCCATCGCAGCTTCATCTGTCTCAAACAAACCACAACGAATCATACCTTTTTGGAGCTCTTGATAGTAGTCCTCGACAGATTGTTGTCCTTGTCGAAAACTCTGCATTTTCTTTAGCAAATCTCGCGCAAAATATGAATGAACAAATCTATGTCGCATAGCAGCTTTTAATTGAGTCCAAGTGATGGGTGTGGCAGTAGGATGTGTTAGTTTATATTCACGCCACCATATTAAAGCAAAATCAGTAAATTCGCTAATAGCAGCTTTAACTTGAGAATGAGCAGGAATATCATGGCATGAAAATTTCTGATCGACCTCTAGTTCCCAATCAAGATAAGCAGCAGGATCATATTTGCCATTAAAAGATGGAATTTTAAATTTAATCTTAGCAAATGAATCGTGAGGGGGATGACGTACCACGCGACGTGCACGACCGTGGTGAGGTCCATCGTCCTGCTCCGTATCGCCGCCATAATCCTTTTGTAATTCGGTGAGCGACGTAGTTAACGCATCGAGTCGTGACATGATGGTGTCGAGCGTGGTCACCATGGCCGTCTGAGCGAGGTCGATCTGGTCGAACCGCTCGGTCGACGAAGTGATCGTAGAATCAAACCGCTCATGCATCGTTGTCATGTCCGCAGCAAGGCCATCAACCTGTGCCCGTACGTCCAGCAGCTGCGCATCCTTCAGTTCGTCGTTGCCTGCCATAGTTAGTGCAAACACAAAGCAAAAACCTACGACAACACGGATGTGGATTGGTCGCTCACAGACGTGCTGTTATCAAATTCTTATCCGTTCTTACCAAGCACACAGGGGTGACCTGCAACCAACAGGTGGAACCGGCGAAAGAGGCAACCTATATTTTTTGTTGTAACTTTCCAAATGACACACAAGGCAGGTAAGGGAGGGGCGCACGGCCAGGGGGGCGTGATATGCAGATGAAGATGCACAAGTAACCAGCAACAATTGACACGCGTAAGCACACAAATTCAACAAAGCAAATTATTGAAAGATAGTGCAAGGCTCAAAAAAGGTGCTGGGACAAGGATCTAACCTGAAATATATTTTTGTGTTGTGGTTTTGTGGACTGTAGGAAGGGACAAACACTCGATAAACTCACCGATCGACCCGGAAAATCTGATACCACTTGATAGAGCTAAAGTGTCCGATCTTTCGGTGAGTGGAGATAACTTCGATTTTGTGGAAGAAGACCCTCACGATCCGACTACGATGAGCGAACCCGAAGCGCCAATGCAATCGCTGAACCAACTCCCTGTGGTTACCGACCTTGTTGATGCAAGATCAGCCTGATCACGAAGATCGTTTCCTGTTTGCAATCGAAGAACGAACAAGAGAGAGATGCGAGCAATATGAATATCACTCAAGGTGGAGTTCTGAATCACACGAGGACAGCGCTGTTTGGCGCGTGTCGAAAGTAGCAAAAGCTAATTGTAAATCAAAACTCGAGTCTATAGGAATGACAAGACTCTATTTAAATAGAGGGGGGGGGAAGGTGGGCGCAGCCCCCTAATGTGGACGACCAAAGAGGGGGGGGCGCCCCTAGGAAGGCCGAATCTAGGCAGGCCCGCGTTTATTCTTCTGGACCTTCATTCTTTAGTAGTATGACGAAGTTCAGCTCTCTTGCACGGGCCCTCGTGATTATCCCAGAAGGAGATGGCGCCGAAGAAGGTGCTGCTGGTGTAGATGTACTGATGTCCTCATCAGTATGGTAGGCGACCAAAACTTTCGTAAATCAGTGTGATCAATATTAGGCAACCAGCAATAATTGACTGCCCTTTGTATGGAAGGCAACCAAAACTTTCTCAAATGAGTGTGATCAATATTAGGCAACCAACAATAATTGACTACCCTTTGTATGGAAGGCAACCAAAACTTTCTCAAATGAGGTTGAGCAGATTGAGGCAACCTATTTTTTTTGTAACTTTCCAAATGACACACAAGGCAGGGAAGGGAGGGGCGCACGGCCAGGGGGGTTTGCGTGATATGCAGATGAAGATGCACAAGTAACCAGCAACAATTGACACGCGTAGGCACACAAATTCAACAAAGCAAATTATTGAAAGATAGTGCAAGGCTCAAAAAGGTGCTGGGACAAGGATCTAACCTGAAATATATTTTTGTGTTGTGGTTTTGTGGACTGTAGGAAGGGACAAACACTCGATAAACTCACCGATCAACCCGGAAAATCTGATACCACTTGATAGAGCTAAAGTGCCCGATCTTTCGGTGAGTGGAGATAACTTCGATTTGGTGGAAGAAGACCCTCACGATCCGACTACGATGAGCGAACCCGAAGCGCCAATGCAATCGCTGAACCAACTCCCTGTGGTTACCGACCTTGTTGATGCAAGATCAGCCTGATCACGAAGATCGTTTCCTGTTTGCAATCGAAGAACGAACAAGAGAGAGATGCGAGCAATATGAATATCACTCAAGGTGGAGTTCTGAATCACACGAGGACAGCGCTGTTTGGCGCGTGTCGAAAGTAGCAAAAGCTAATTGTAAATCAAAACTTGAGTCTATAGGAATGACAAGACTCTATTTAAATAGAGGGGGGGAAGGTGGGCGCAGCCCCCTAATGTGGACGACCAAAGAGGGGGGGGGGCGCCCCTAGGAAGGCCGACTCTAGGCAGACCCGCGTCTATTCTTCTGGGCCTTCATTCTTTAGTAGTATGACGAAATTTAGCTCTCTTGCACGGGCCCTCGTGATTATCCCAGAAGGAGATGGCGCCGAAGAAGGTGCTGCTGGTGTGATGTACTGATGTCCTCATCACTTTTCATTCGAGAAGCGAAGTTTTAATCTTGCAAGTTACGGCTGCTGTTTATTTCGCAAACTCTGTGTACGGATCGAAAATTCTATAAACACTCACTTGGTACTTCTACACCATATTACGGTTATTTCGCACATTTTTGAACTTTTTTGTTCCGGGAGCAAACTTTTGATTCTTGCATGTTACGGGTGCCATCTATTTCACAACATTCGTGTCCGGAACGGAAACGTTAGAAACACATCCTTTGTTATTATTACACCATATTACGCTGATTGGACTTGTTTATGAACCTTTTTGTTCTGGAAGCGAAGTTTTACTCTTTCAAGTTATGGGTGTCGTCTATTTTGCAAACTTTGTGTATGGAATGGAAATGCTAGAAACACATCTGTTGGTAGTATTACACCATATTTCGATGATTTGGCATGTTTTTGGACTTTTTGTTCCTTGCATGTTACGGGTGACAACATTCGTGCTAGGAACATAAACGTTAGATACACATCCTTTTTACTATTATACCATTTTAGGATGATTGGTAGCATTTTTGAACTTTTTTGTTTCTTGCATTTTACAAGTGTCGTCTATTTTGCAAACTTTGTGTACGGATCGGAAATGCTAGAAACACTCAGTTGGTACTTTTACACCATATTACGTTTATTTGTCACATTTTGAACTTTTTTGTTTCGGAAGCGAACTTTTGATTCTTGCATGTTACGGGTGTCGTCTATTTCACAACATTCGTGTACAGAATGGAAACGTTAGAAACACAACCTTTGTTACTATTACACCATATTAGGATGATTGGACATGTTTATGAACCTTTTTGTTCCAGGAGCGAAGTTTAATCTTATGAGTTACTGGTGTCGTCTATTTCGCAAACTTTGTGTACAGAACGGAAATGCTTGAAACACTCACTTGGTACTTTTACACCATGTTACGGGTGTCATCTATTTCACAACAATTGTGTCCAAAACGGAAACATTAGAAACACATCCTTTGTTGCTATTACACCATATTAGGATGATTGGGCACATTTTTGAACCTTTTTGTTCCGGAAGTGATGTTTTGATTCTTGCAAGTTACGGGTGTCGTCTATTTCACAAACTTTGTGTACGGATTGGAAATGCTAGAAACACTCACTTGGTACTTCTACACCATATTACGGTTATCTGGCACATTTTTGAACTTTTTTTCCGAAAGCGAACTTTTGATTCTTGCATGTTACGGATGTCGTCTATTTCGCTACATTCGTGTCCGGAACGGAAACAATAGAAACACATCCTTTGTTACTATTACCTCATATTATGATAATTGGGCATATTTTTGAACTTTTTTGTTCCAGAAGAAAACTTTTGATTCTTGCATGTTACATGTGTCGTCTATGTCACCACATTCATGTCCAGAACGGAAACGTTAGAAACACATCCTTTGTTACTATTACACCATATTAGGATTACTAGGTACGATTTTGAACCTTTTTGTTCAAGAAGCGAAGTTTTCATTCTTGCAAGTTATGGGTGCCGTCTATTTTGCAAACTTTGTGTACGGATCGGAAATGCTAGAAACACTCACTTGGTACTTTTACACCATATTACGTTTATTTGTCACATTTTGAACTTTTTGTTTCGGAAGCGAACTTTTGATTCTTGCATGTTACGGGTGTCGTCTATTTCACAACATGCGTGTACAGAACAAAAACGTTAGAAACACAAACTTTGTTACTATTACACCATATTAGGATGATTGGACATGTTTATGAACCTTTTTGTTCCAGAAGCGAAGTTTTAATCTTATGAGTTACTGGTGTCATCTATTTCGCAAACTTTGTGTTCAGAACAGAAATGCTTGAAACACTCACTTGGTACTTTTACACCATATTACGGTTATTTGGCACATTTTTGAACTTTTTTGTTGCTGAAGCGAACTTTTGATTCTTGCATGTTACGGCTGCCGTCTATTTCACAACATTCCTGTCAGGAACAAAACATTAGAAATAAATCCTTTGTAACTATTACACAATATTAGGTTGATTTGGCACATTTTTGAACCTTTTTCTAGAAGCGAAGTTTTGATTTTTGCATGTTACGGGTGTCATCTATTTGGCAAACTTTGTGTACGGATCGAAAACGCTAGAAACACTAACATGATACTTTTACACCATATTACGATTATTTGGCACATTTTTGAACATTTTTGTTCCGGTAGTGAACTTTTGATTCTTGCATGTTACGGGTTTCGTCTATTTCACAACAATTGTGTCCAAAACGGAAACGTTAGAAACACATCCTTTGTTGCTATTACGCCATATTAGGATGATTGGGCACATTTTTGAACCTTTTTGTTCCGGAAGCGATGTTTTGATTCTTGCAAGTTACGGGTGCCGTCTATTTCGCAAACTTTGTGTACGGATTGGAAATGCTAGAAACACTCACTTGGTACTTCTACACCATATTACGGTTATCTGGCACATTTTTGAACTTTTTTTTTTCGAAAGAGAACTTTTGATTCTTGCATGTTACGAATGTCGTCTATTTCGCTACGTTCATGTCCGGAATGGAAACGATAGAAACACATCCTTTGTTACTATTACCTCATATTATGATAATTGGGCACATTTTTGAACTTTTTTGTTCCATATGCGAACTTTTTGATTCTTGCATGTTACAGGTGTCGTCTATGTCACCACATTCATGTCCGGAACGGAAACGTTATAAACACATCCTTTGTTACTATTACACCATATTAGGATTACTAGGCACAATTTTGAACCTTTTTGTTCAAGAAGCGAAGTTTTCATTCTTGCAAGTTATGGGTGCCGTCTATTTTGCAAACTTTGTGTATGGATCGGAAATGCTAGAAACACTTACTTGGTACTTTTACACCATATTACGGTTATTTGGCACATTTTTGAACTTTTTTGTTCCGGATGCGAACTTTTGATTCCTGCATGTTATGGGTGTCGTCTATTTCACAACATTCGTGTTTGGAACGGAAACATTAGAAACACATACTTTGTTACTATTACACCATATTAGGATGATTGGACATGTTTATGATCCTTTTCATTCGAGAAGCGAAGTTTTAATCTTGCAAGTTACGACTGCTGTTTATTTCGCAAACTCTGTGTACGGATCGAAAATTCTATAAACACTCACTTGGTACTTCTACACCATATTACGATTATTTCGCACATTTTTGAACTTTTTTGTTCTGGGAGCAAACTTTTGATTCTTGCATGTTACGGGTGCCATCTATTTCACAACATTCATGTCCGGAACGGAAACGTTAGAAACACATCCTTTGTTATTATTACACCATATTACGCTGATTGGGCACGTTTTGAACCTTTTTGTTCTGGAAGCGAAGTTTTACTCTTTCAAGTTATGGGTGTCGTCTATTTCGCTAACTTTGTGTATGGAATGGAAATGCTAGAAACACATCTGTTGGTAGTATTACACCATATTTTGATGATTTGGCATGTTTTTGGACTTTTTGTTCCTTGCATGTTACCGACAACATTCATGCTAGGAACATAAACGTTAGATACACATCCTTTTTACTATTATACCATTTTAGGATGATTGGGCGCATTTTTGAACTTTTTTGTTTCTTGCATTTTACAAGTGTCGTCTATTTTACAAACTTTGTGTACGGATCGGAAATGCTAGAAACACTCACTTGGTACTTTTACACCATATTACGTTTATTTGTCACATTTTGAACTTTTTGTTTCGGAAGCGAACTTTTGATTCTTGCATGTTACGGGTGTCGTCTATTTCACAACATGCGTGTACAGAACAAAAACGTTAGAAACACAACCTTTGTTACTATTATACCATATTAGGATGATTGGACATGTTTATGAACCTTTTTGTTCCAGAAGCGAAGTTTTAATCTTATGAGTTACTGGTGTCATCTATTTCGCAAACTTTGTGTTCAGAACGGAAATGCTTGAAACACTCACTTGGTACTTTTACACCATATTACGGTTATTTGGCACTTGATGGGAGAATAGGATTGGCCCGATCTTTCGGTGAGTTGATCGAGAGATAAGGTAACTTCGATTGGAAGGAGACGACGTTGACGACCCGACTACAACCGTACGAGACGTTCGTGTTGCGCCTTAGCGATCGATACACCAACTCCAAGGGTTGTTGATCTTATCGGTGATCAACCTTGTTCCTGCAAGCAATCGAAGAACGAGCAAGAACAAGATAAAGGAGCAACTAGAATTGCTGGATATGAAAGACGCATAGGGATAGTTGGGGTTCTGAAACGTGAAACCGGCGATCGAACCGATCACGGGTTTACACGGACAAGTAGCATTGGCTAAACTTTTATCTAATCAAAACCCGAATTACAACTGAAGTCTCTAGGGTTATTTATAGCCCTAGGGACGTTCCCAATGTTTGGAAAACTTATTACATATGGAATGGACTAATTATTTCCAAAACAGATTGACTACAAAATGGAAATTCCATGCTTAATTGGTTCGGCCTAAAAAATGAACACGCATTGATTTGGTGATTGCGATCTCCTCCGATGGAATCTGGATATGTGGCTGGATCCGTTGGAAAGAGGACGTATCAAGCTTTCCAAAAAGTCCAAGATCATCCAAATCGGAGTTTCCATTTAAACGTTATGCACATTTGAATTCGGTGTTGTCCCTGCGGTCCGAACCCGAGTCATCTTCTCAATCGTGTAGAACTTTATTTCTATTTTCTCTTGGAACAAAAGTAATGTCCCAAACTTGTATATTATGTTTGGATGGCTTTGCCTTGGTCCCCAATCAACTTCCACGATGTTCCATGCCCTTGATTTCTCACAACGCGTCCCTTAATCCATGTAATAATTTCTGTAATTGAAAACACAACTTATGGTGCAGCAACCTTTTCTCAAATATATAAAATGTAATTGAATATAGAAAGCATGCACCTTTGTTTTTATTATATTTATATCCCAGCCGGTGATGTCCTCATCATTCTCTCCTTCTTGGCAGCAAACCGTCCTCGGTTTGTTCTTGTGTTCATCATCAATGCAACTCCTAGCAAAAGAACCAATATTGTGCAGTATCTCTTGTTCTTTAAACATGTGGTGAATTGAAGAAAACCTAACTCACCAAATCCTTTGCTTGAACAAATGACATCGAATCTGTACTTTTAGATATTGGAGTAGGAATTAGTGGCATTGCTAAGCAGCCCACAAGGCTCTCCTTCTTGAAAACAAACCTGTGTATTTAAATCAAAACAAGAGACTCTCGAGATAATATGATTAGTTAAAGCACCTTGGTCAAGACTATTATTTTCAGAATTTACATGCTGTTTCAAATCTGAACATATGTAAACTCTATGCACAAAGTATACTCCTTGATCATTGTATTTTCCAATTACGTGAAAACTCATTTGATCAGGACATGGCAAATCAGGTCTAGTGAGTAATTTCTCATTTAAAGTACTAAGTTCACAAAGATCATCAAGTTCAATATAACCCCAAGTATTTAAAGAAGATAACAATTTTGTTCTTCCTTTTCACTAGCAATGTGAAACATGTATCAAATCACTTAAAGGTTTGGCAACAAAGTCAACTTGTTCATTAACTAGTTGTGGCATGTATACAAGTGAAGTATTAACACACAACTCTTCTTTATTACAAGGAGTGTCAAGCAAATCATCTGGTAACAAAGTAATTTCAGCAAAAGATTCTACTAACGGTGGCTCTATAATAGCATGAATAGTGGACAATTGTGTTTTATCTGGAGTACACTCACCTTGATTAATTTCAGCACATAAATTACCTTGCAAAACATTTTCTGATGATGTAAGTGCATTTTTATTCTCCTTTTCCTGTTCAAGGTTAGTAGTACTAGCAAGCAAACTGATTGGCGTCTCCTCTAAATCAATAGCAATCTGAATTTCAGCTCGACATGCAAGTTCAAACAATTGAGAGAGAGAATTATATGTTTCATGAAGAAGCATTTCCTGAATTTCCTTGTTAAGCCCACGTAAAAACCTTTGTTCTATAGATTCTTCACATTCATCTATAGCACAACGTAATAAACAAGTATGCATATCATGATAGTATGAGGCAACACTTCTGCTATCTTGTTTTAAACATTGTAGTTTCTTTAATAGAATATCGGCATAATATGGAGGAACAAAAGCTTCTCTCAAATATTTCTTTAAGTCTTTCCAAGATTGAGGTATTTTATCATGTCTACAAAGATGTTTCCAATGATATGCAGCATCTTTAACTAACACTTTAGAGACAGCCATAACCTTTTCTCTTTCAGACAAGTTATACTTTTTAAATTCATTATCTACAGCTAGCTCCCATTGAATATATGCCTGAGGATCATAATTTCCTTCAAAATAAGGTATTGTACATTTGAACCTAGCTAGAATTTCATCACATACCTCATATTTATCGTGTTGATCTCTCATGTGTCGATGAAGATGTCGATATTGAGCTTCACTATATCCTATCTCCTTGTGTATCCCTGCCATGATTAGTAGTAGACAAGAAACATACAAATAATATGTACGCTCCTATTAACTACAAGATTGTGAAGGCACAACGTCACACTCGCTCAATCCTGTATCAAGCTCTTACAAGTTCTTACCAATGCAAGCATGAAGGTGTTGTACACCGACTTAACCACAAACACCACGGAGATTAGATGTATCGATGCTTGGAAAACACTTGGTTGTACAAGTTGTAGTCAAATCTGTGGAGCTCTAGGTAGGCTGAAATATGTAGCAAGGAAAACTAGAACCACATTAGCATAAGCAAATTGAGTAATTGTTCAACATCGGTATTGTGCTGATCCTAGGCTTGAACGTACTAGAGACGCGAGCCTAGACACAAACGATACCACCAAACCGCAAAAGGTAGAACTAGCTTTCCTCCTCTTTTGTCACAAGTTTTCTTTCTTCACTTTTTTTCTCTTTTCTCTTTTTTTGGTGCAGCTTTTTTTTTCTTCTTTTTTTTGAGCACCTTTCTGCCTTTTTTTCCTTTTTTCTCTCTTTTTTTAAAGAACAGCAAATGACAAGGTAGAACTCCCAAACCTTGTACGTCCCAAAACAGAACGCAAATGACTGAATATGAAGATTACTCTCAAAGAGGAAAACACAGATCTGGTTGTAAGCTTTCCAAATATACCAAAACTCTCCAATCCGAGTAGGCAGGTGCGAGATATGATAGTTTTAGTAACACCTGCACAACCTGCCCGAATTCTACCCGAATTCCAGAATAACAAACCAACTAAACAGACCAAAACATGGTGGTAAAAACGTGACAAGAACTCGAAACTCTAAACGAACTAAACGCTAAGACCAGCAACTTCACACGACGATGCAACCAAAAACTCAAAATACCGATACTAAGCAGAACTAGTAATAGGCTCAAAGAGGCTTGGATCTCGGGTAATTTTTTTGTGTGGCTTTTTCTGGACTGTAGGAAAAAAATGAAAAAAAAACTCACCGAGCAACGAAAGCTCTGATACCACTTGATGGGAGAATAGGATTGGCCCGATCTTTCGGTGAGTTGATAGAGAGATAAGGTAACTTCGATTGGAAGGAGACGACGTTGACGACCCGACTACAACCGTACGAGACGTTCGTGTTGCGCCTTAGCGATCGATACACCAACTCCAAGGGTTGTTGATCTTATCGGTGATCAACCTTGTTCCTGCAAGCAATCGAAGAACAAGCAAGAACAAGATAAAGGAGCAACTAGAATTGCTGGATATGAAAGACGCACAGGGATAGTTGGGGTTCTGAAACGTGAAACCAGGCGATCTAACCGATCACGGGTTTACACGGACAAGTAGCATTGGCTAAACTTTTATCTAATCAAAACCCGAATTACAACTGAAGTCTCTAGGGTTATTTATAGCCCTAGGGACGTTCCCAATGTTTGGAAAACTTATTACATATGGAATGGACTAATTATTTCCAAAACAGATTGACTACAAAATGGAAATTCCGTGCTTAATTGGTTCGGCCTAAAAAAGGAACACGCATTGATTTGGTGATTGCGATCTCCTCCGATGGAATCTGGATATGTGGCTGGATCCGTTGGAAAGAGGACGTATCAAGCTTTCCAAAAAGTCCAAGATCATCCAAATCGGAGTTTCCATTCAAACGTTATGCACATTTGAATTCGGTGTTGTCCCTGCGGTCCGAACCCGAGTCATCTTCTCAATCGCGTAGAACTTTATTTCTATTTTCTCTTGGAACAAAAGTAATGTCCCAAACTTGTATATTATGTTTGGATGGCCTTGCCTTGGTCCCCAATCAACTTCCATGATGTTCCATGCCCTTGATTTTCTCACAACGCGTCCCTTAATCCATGTAATAATTTCTGTAATTGAAAACAACAACTTATGGTGCAGCAACCTTTTCTCAAATATATAAAATGTAAATCGAATATAGAAAGCATGCACCTTTGTTTTTATTATATTTATATCCCAGCCGGTGATGTCCTCATCAGCACATTTTTGAACTTTTTTGTTGCTAAAGCGAACTTTTGATTCTTGCATGTTACGGCTGCCATCTATTTCACAACATTCCTGTCAGGAACAAAAACATTAGAAATACATCCTTTGTAACTATTACACAATATTAGGTTGATTTGGCACATTTTTGAACCTTTTTTCTAGAACCGAAGTTTTGATTTTTGCAAGTTACGGGTGTCATCTATTTGGCAAACTTTGTGTACGGATCGAAAACGCTAGAAACACTAACATGATACTTTTACACCATATTACGATTATTTGGCACATTTTTGAACATTTTTGTTCCGGTAGCGAACTTTTGATTCTTGCATGTTACGGGTGTCGTCTATTTCACAACAATTGTGTCCAAAACGGAAACGTTAGAAACACATCCTTTGTTGCTATTACGCCATATTAGGATGATTGGGCACATTTTTGAACCTTTTTGTTCCGGAAGCGATGTTTTGATTCTTGCAAGTTACGGGTGTCGTCTATTTCGCAAACTTTGTGTACGGATTGGAAATGCTAGAAACACTCACTTGGTACTTCTACACCATATTACGGTTATCTGGCACATTTTTGAACTTTTTTTTCCGAAAGAGAACTTTTGATTCTTGCATGTTACGAATGTCGTCTATTTCGCTACATTCATGTCCGGAACGGAAACGATAGAAACACATCCTTTGTTACTATTACCTCATATTATGATAATTGGGCACATTTTTGAACTTTTTTGTTCCATATGCGAACTTTTTGATTCTTGCATGTTACAGGTGTCGTCTATGTCACCACATTCATGTCCGGAACGGAAATGTTATAAACACATCCTTTGTTACTATTACACCATATTAGGATTACTAGGCACGATTTTGAACCTTTTTGTTCAAGAAGCGAAGTTTTCATTCTTGCAAGTTATGGGTGCCGTCTATTTTGCAAACTTTGTGTATGGATCGGAAATGCTAGAAACACTCACTTGGTACTTTTACACCATATTACGGTTATTTGGCACATTTTTTGAACTTTTTTGTTCCGGATGCGAACTTTTGATTCTTGCATGTTATGGGTGTCGTCTATTTCACAACATTCGTGTCCGGAACGGAAACGTTAGAAACACATCCTTTGTTATTATTACACCATATTACGCTGATTGGACATGTTTATGAACCTTTTGTTCTGGAAGCGAAGTTTTACTCTTTCAAGTTATGGGTGTCGTCTATTTCGCAAACTTTGTGTATGGAATGGAAATGCTAGAAACACATCAGTTGGTAGTATTACACCATATTTCGATGATTTGGCATGTTTTTGGACTTTTTCTTCCTTGCATGTTACGGGTGACAACATTCGTGCTAGGAACATAAACGTTAGATACACATCCTTTTTACTATTATACCATTTTAGGATGATTGGGCGCATTTTTGAACTTTTTTGTTTCCTGCATTTTACAAGTGTCGTCTATTTTTCAAACTTTGTGTACGGATCGGAAATGCTAGAAACACTCACTTGGTACTTTTACACCATATTATGTTTATTGGTCACATTTTGAACTTTTTTGTTTCGGAAGCGAACTTTTGATACTTGCATGTTACGGGTGTCGTCTATTTCACAACATTCGTGTACAGAACAAAAACATTAGAAACACAACCTTTGTTACTATTACACCATATTAGGATGATTGGACATGTTTATGAACCTTTTTGTTCCAGAAGCGAAGTTTTAATCTTATGAGTTAATGGTGTCGTCTATTTCACAAACTTTGTGTACAGAACGGAAATGCTTGAAACACTCACATCGTACTTTTACACCATATTACGGTTATTTGGCACATTTTTGAACTTTTTTGTTGCTGAAGCGAACTTTTGATTCTTGCATGTTACGGTTGCCGTCTATTTCACAACATTCATGTCAGGATCAAAAACATTAGAAATACATCCTTTGTAACTATTACACAATATTAGGATGATTGGGCACGTTTTTGAACCTTTTTTCTAGAAGCGATGTTTTGATTCTTGCATATTACGGGTGTCATCTATTTGGCAAACTTTGTGTACGGATCGAAAATGCTAGAAACACTAACATGATACTTTTACACCATATTACGATTATTTGGCACATTTTTGATCTGTTTTGTTCCGAGTAGCGAACCTTTGATTCTTGCATGTTATGGGTGCCGTCTATTTCACAACAATTGTGTCCAGAATGGAAACATTAGAAACACATCCTTTTTTGCTATTACACCATATTAGGATGATTGGGCACATTTTTGAACCTTTTTGTTCCGGAAGCGATGTTTTGATTCTTGCAAGTTACGGGTGCCGTCTATTTCGCAAACTTTGTGTGCGGATTGGAAATGCTAGAAACACTCACTTGGTACTTCTACACCATATTACGGTTATCTGGCACATTTTTGAACTTTTTTTTTCCGAAAGCGAACTTTTGATTCTTGCATGTTACGGATATCGTCTATTTTGCTACATTCGTGTCCAGAATGGAAACGATAGAAACACATCCTTTGTTACTATTACCTCATATTATGATAATTAGGCATATTTTTGAACTTTTTTGTTCCAGAAGAAAACTTTTAATTCTTGCATGTTACAGGTGTCGTCTATGTCACCCCTTTCATGTACGGAACTGAAACGTTAGAAACACATCCTTTGTTACTATTACACCATATTAGGATTACTAGGTATGATTTTGAACCTTTTTGTTCAAGAAGCGAAGTTTTCATTCTTGCAAGTTATGGGTGCCGTCTATTTTGCAAACTTTGTGTACGGATCGGAAATGTTAGAAACACTCACTTGGTACTTTTACACCATATTACGGTTATTTGGCACATTTTTTGAATTTTTTTTTCCGGATGCGAACTTTTGATTCTTGCATGTTATGGGTGTCGTCTATTTCACAACATTCGTGTTTGGAACGGAAACATTAGAAACACATACTTTGTTACTATTACACCATATTAGGATGATTGGACATGTTTATGATCCTTTTCATTCGAGAAGCGAAGTTTTAATCTTGCAAGTTACGGCTGCTGTTTATTTCGCAAACTCTGTGTACGGATCGAAAATTCTATAAACACTCACTTGGTACTTCTACACCATATTACGGTTATTTGGCACATTTTTGAACTTTTTTGTTCCGAGAGCAAACTTTTGATTCTTGCATGTTACAGGTGCCATCTATTTCACAACATTCGTGTCCGGAACGGAAACGTTAGAAACACATCCTTTGTTATTATTACACCATATTACGCTGATTGGACATGTTTATGAACCTTTTTGTTCTGGAAGCGAAGTTTTACTCTTTCAAGTTATGGGTGTCGTCTATTTCGCAAACTTTGTGTATGGAATGGAAATGCTAGAAACACATCAGTTGGTAGTATTACACCATATTTCGATGATTTGGCATGTTTTTGGACTTTTTCTTCCTTGCATGTTACGGGTGACAACATTCGTGCTAGGAACATAAACGTTAGATACACATCCTTTTTACTATTATACCATTTTAGGATGATTGGGCGCATTTTGAACTTTTTTGTTTCTTGCATTTTACAAGTGTCGTCTATTTTTCAAACTTTGTGTACGGATCGGAAATGCTAGAAACACTCACTTGGTACTTTTTACACCATATTACGTTTATTTGTCACATTTTGAACTTTTTTGTTTCGGAAGCGAACTTTTGATTCTTGCATGTTACGGGTGTCGCCTATTCACAACATTCGTGTCAGGAACGAAAACATTAGAAATACATCCTTTGTAACTATTACACAATATTAGGATGATTTGGCATGTTTTTGAACCTTTTTGTAGAAGTGAAGTTTTGATTCTTGCATGTTATGGGTGTCATCTATTTGGTAAACTTTGTGTACGGATTGAAAATGCTAGAAACACTAACATGATACTTTTACACCATATTACGATTATTTGGCACATTTTTGAACTTTTTTGTTCCGGTAGCGAACTTTTGATTCTTGCATGTTACGTGTGCCGTCTATTTCACACCAATTGTGTCCGGAACGGAAACGTTAGACACACATCCTTTGTTGCTATTACACCATATTAGGATGATTGGGCACATTTTTGAACCTTTTTGTTCCGGAAGCGATGTTTTGATTCTTGCAAGTTACGGGTGTCGTCTATTTCACAAACTTGGTGTACGGATTGGAAATGCTAGAAACACTCACTTGGTACTTCTACACCATATTACGGTTATCTGGCACATTTTTGAACTTTTTTTTTCCGAAAGCGAACTTTTGATTCTTGCATGTTACGGATGTCGTCTATTTCGCTACATTCATGTCCAGAACGGAAATGATAGAAACACATCCTTTGTTACTATTACATCATATTATGATAATTGGGCATATTTTTGAACTTTTTTGTTCCAGAAGAAAACTTTTAATTCTTGCATGCTACAGGTGTCGTCTATGTCACCACATGCATGTCCGAACGGAAACGTTAGAACACATCCTTTGTTACTATTACACCATATTAGTATTACTAGGTACGATTTTGAACCTTTTTTGTTCAAGAAGCGAAGTTTTCATTCTTGCAAGTTTATGGGTGCCGTCTTTTTTGCAACTTTTG
>JAAALK010001827.1:0-40637 GCA_019279435.1 Zizania palustris
ACACTACTCCCATCAGTGCCCTCATCCCAAGCGTGCTCAAGGCGTCGCCTCCAACCCCGCCGTCCGCGCCAAGGTGAACCACGTCACCGCCGAGGAAGCCCAGGCTGCACCAGAAATTGTCATGGGTAAGTTTATGGTTCATTCATCACTTGCAGTGGTATTATTCGACACCGGAGCTACCCACTCCTTTATATCAACTGCTTTGTGGAAAATAATGCCCTGGACATAAGTGAACTACCCAGGCCAGTATTGATAGCTACCCCGGGCAAGCAAACCCTCGCTTGTTCCTTTAGTCCAAGGGTATGGGTAGATATCCAAGGCACGATATTTTGGGTCGACCCCATTCTAATAGAATGCCAAGGTTTGGATCTCATCCTAGGGATGGATTGGCTAAACAAACACCAAGGTGTGATAGAATGTGCCCAAAGAAAAGTGACTGTGACTGATGAAGAAGGGACTATAGTCACATTCCAGATGCCCAGCATGAAGGCCGGAAGGACAAGACTACATCAGATTACCCTGGAGGAGATACCAGTAGTCAGTGAATACCCGGACGTATTCCCAGAGGATCTACCAGGGATACCACCCAAGAGGGACATCGAGTTCAGGATTGACTTGGTGCCCAGAACCACCCCTATTTATAAGCGACCATACCGGATGGCCGCTAATGAATTAGCTGAGATGAAGCAGCAGTTGGAGGATCTCGAGAAGAAAGGCTACATCAGGCCTAGCACATCGCCATGGGGTGCTCCCGTCATCTTCGTCGAGAAGAAAGAAGACAAGGCAAAGCGTATGTGTGTGGATTACCGCGCTTTGAATGAGGTAACCATCAAGAATAAGTACCCGTTGCCTCGGATTGATGATCTCTTCGACCAGCTAAAAGGAGCTACAGTATTCCGAAGATCGACTTGCGTTCTGGTTATCATCAGTTAAGGATCCGAGAGGAGGATATACCCAAGACTGCCTTCACCACCCGTTATGGATTATATGAGTGCACAGTTATGTCCTTTGGATTGACCAACGCCCCTGCATTCTTCATGAATATGATGATTAAGGTGTTCATGGAGTATTTGGACAAGTTCATCGTAGTATTCATAGACGACATCCTCATTTATTCCAAGGACCAGAAAGAGCACGAGACTCACCTCCGGTTAACCTTAGGAAAGCTAAGGGAACACCAATTATATGCCAAGTACAGCAAATGCAAGTTTTGGATGGCAGAAGTGAAGTTCCTTGGACACATCATCTCTACGCAAGGAATCGCAGTAGACCCCGCCACCGTAGAAGCAGTTACGGATTGGCTGCCACCCACGAACGTATCTGAGATACGAAGTTTTCTGGGTTTGGCCGGATATTATCGGAGATTTATTGAGAATTTTTCCAAGATAGCCAAGCCTATGACCAAGTTATTAAAAAAAGGAGAGAAGTTTGAATGGACTCCTGAATGCGAGGAAAGTTTCCGCACTCTCAAGACCCGTTTGGTGTCTGCCCCTATACTAACCCTACCGGATATCCGCAAAGACTTCCATGTCTATTGCGACGCATCTCGCCAAGGATTGGGATGTGTTCTTATGCAAGATGGGAAGGTTATCTCTTACGCCTCTCGTCAGTTGAGACCTCATGAGTTGAATTATCCGACCCATGATTTGGAATTAGCCGCCGTAGTGCAGGCCCTTAAGATTTGGAGGCACTATTGGTTGGAAATCGATGTGAGATTTTTAAAAATCACAAGAGCTTGAAGTATATCTTCACACAGCCAGACCTTAACTTGAGACAAAGACGATGGTTGGAACTAATTAAGGACTATGACTTAGGTATTCACTACCACCCCGGAAAAGCAAATGTGGTAGCTGATGCCTTAAGTCGCAAGGGATATTGCACAGCCATGATGGTTCAAGAACACGCACCCCTGTTATGTAGGGAGATGGAAAAATTGAATCTTGGAATAACTACCGGAGCATATCTAGCCACCTGGAAACCCAGCCTATTCTATTTGAGCAGATCCGTGAAGCTCAATTGGAGGACCCGGATATAGCTGCCATTAGGAAGAACATGAGGCAAGGAAAAGCCCCCGGATTTTCAGAGGACGAGAATGGCACCATATGGTTTGGAACCCGGATATGTGTGCCGGATAAACCTGAGATAAAGACCCTTATCCTAAGGGAAGCCCATGAGACATTATACTCAATTCATCCCGGCAGTACAAGATGTACCAAGATCTGAAAGAGCGTTATTGGTGGGTCAGCATGAAAAGAGAGATTGCCCAGTTTGTCGCCGAGTGTGACACCTGCAGAAGGGTAAAGGCTGAACACCAGAGACCTGCAGGATTGTTACAGCCACTTAAAGTGCCTAAATGGAAGTGGGAAGAGATCGGTATGAACTTCATCACCGGATTACCAAAGACCCAACTGGGGTATGATTCTATTTGGGTAATCATCGATCGGCTTACGAAAGTAGCCCATTTCATAGCCGTCAAGACAACCTTTAGTGGCCCTAAGCTTGCAGAGCTATATATGGCCCGGATCGTATGTCTTCATGGAGTGCCCAAGAAGATAGTGTCCGATAGAGGAAGTCAGTTTACCTCTCGTTTCTGGAAGAACCTTCAAGAGGAGATGGGCACGAGATTGAATTTCAGTACCGCCTACCACCCGCAGACAGATGGACAAACAGAAAGGGTAAACCAAATATTAGAGGATATGCTCCGAGTATGTGTTTTGGATTTTGGAGCCACTTGGGACAAGAGCCTGCCATACGCTGAGTTTTCATACAACAACAGCTATCAAGCCAGCCTTCAGATGTCTCCTTTTGAAGCCCTATATGGACGTAAGTGCAGAACGCCTCTACTTTGGGACCAAACCGGTGAATCCCAAGTATTCGGAACAGATATTCTTCGTGAAGCTGAAGAGAAAGTACGGATCATCAGAGATTGACTCAAGACAGCCCAATCACGACAGAAGAGCTACGCAGACAATCGTCGCCGAGACTTAGCCTTTGAAGAAGGAGATCATGTCTACCTACGAGTTACACCTCTCCGTGGTACTCAACGGTTTAACATGAGAGGAAAGTTGGCCCCTCGATATGTTGGACCATTCCCCATTATCCGACGCCAAGGCGAAGTAGCTTATCAGTTGGAATTACCGCCCTCATTGGCTGGAGTGCATGACGTGTTTCACGTTTCCCAACTCAAGAAGTGTCTTCGCGTCCCCACAGAGCAAGTGGATCTTTAGCAGTTAGATGTCCAAGAGGATTTGACCTATGTGGAAAAGCCGGTCAAGATATTGGAAGTCAAAGAAAGAACCACCCGGAGTCGAGTAATCCGCTTCTGCAAAGTGCAGTGGAGCAATCATCCGGTAGAAGAAGCTACTTGGGAAAAGGAAGATGAACTCAAGGCACAGCATCCTGAGCTATTCGAGGATTGATCCGAATCTCGAGGACAAGATTCTCTGTAAGGGGGATAGGATTGTAACACCCTAGAAATTAAAAAGGATTAAAATAAAGAAAAATATTATTTAAATTATTTCTGGATTTATTATTAAAGGAGAAATCACCAAAAGAGCCCAAATAAAGCCAAACAGGGAGAAATACTCAAAATTTGGACCTGAAAATTTTATGAGATGAACTAGAGACCAAAATATAATTTTAGAAATTTTTACAAATTTTTATCAACAGTGATTCAACCCTTAATCAAATATTCGATTTTCTGGAATTATTTTAAATCAGAAATCAATTTTTAATCCCATTGGGCCGAAACCCCGAAACTCCCTCCTAAAGCCTTTTTGGCCCAGCCCAACACTGCTCTCTCTCTGGCAAGTGGGTCCCGCCTGTCGGCGCCGCTCCCCTCTCTCCTCCCGCTCGCGCCCCGCCTCGGCCCCACCAGTCAGCCTCTTCGCACTCCCCTTCGCCCGCTGACAGCCATGGCCCGCCTGTCGGCCCTTTCCTTTCTCGTTCGCCTCGCTGACAGGTGGGGGCCACCTGTCAGATCCTTCGTCTTCGATGGAAGGGGATCGCTCCCCTTCCCCTCTCCGGCGATTGCCTTCTGCTTCCACGCCACCGGCCGCCCGATCTCGCTCGATCGCCCTCGGATCACTTTCCCCAAGCACCGCCGACCCCCTTCCATCTTCAAGCCACGCGTTTTAGCAGGAATGGAAGCTCGCCCACGCAGATGTAACCCTCGCCGGCGCAAAAAGAGAAACCCTTCGGGTTTCCTCCGTTTGCCCTGCCTTATACATCGCCGGTGACCCCTATAAAAACCCCTCGGCTCACCGCACTCCGCCCACACCTCCTAAGCCCTAACCGAAGCCTTCCAGAGCGCCGTCGCCCTCTTCTTCGAGCTTCGGCTCTGCTCCACCTCCGGCGAGCGATCGCCGTCGATCCCGACCCCCTTCGCCCTAGCCACCGCCACCGGAGTGATCGTCGACCACCGCCCGTCCTCGGCCACCCTTCCGTTGGCCGTGAACACCGCCGGATCGCCGTCGCCGACAAGCACCCGAACGCTCTACTTCGTCTACCCTCGCCGCCGGCCGCCGTCCGTCGCCCTCCGTCGCCGCCAGAGGTATCATCATGGTCGCTATCCTCCCCGCGTTCCATTTTTGGCCCTAGCTAGGCCCCTAAGCCCTCGCCGTCGCCACCGTGGCCGCACCCGAGCCCGCCGTCGCCGGAGACGAAGGCGGTACTCGACCCTTAGCGCGTGCCGTGCCGGATTCCATCTGAGCCGCACGATCGCGAACGAAGGGCACAGATTAAATCCCTTCGGATTTAATCTCACTCGTAGATCTGGTCAAAGGGGTACGGGGCGATCGCAGCCGTCGATCGTTACTTGAACCCCCGGATCAATCTGGTGCGTCCACGTATACCCTTTCGCCACGTTTTAATCTGAGCCGTCCGATTTCATTAAAACCCTCCCGCCTCGCGCTCAGCCGCCAGATCTGGATCCTACGGCTCTGGATCGGCCGGTCCACGCGCGTAGCCACGGGTTCACGGTGAACCTGGTTCACCGTGGACCACGGACTGTTTTTCTGTTTAAATAAAACCCAGAAAATTGATTTAAACTTTGAAAATTCATATCTTGCTCATTTTAACTCCAAATTTCACCATTCCAACTTTGTTAAATCCAAAATAATATTCTCTACACATTAATGCCATAAAAACAGTATGTTACTGTTACCCAAAATATTTTTAGGAAATAAAAGAATAAAAACCCCTTAGGGATAAATTATTAATTCAGGAAGATAAATGAGAAAAGCCTTGAGAAAAATAAGATTATTGTTTATTCACCAAAACATCAGAATAATGAAGTTTTATTCAACACAATAAAACCCACAAATATGTATGTTTGTTATTTGGTGGATTTTATCTGTTTATTGAATGTATTGTTTATTTTCGTATCGAGAAGACTACGAGTTCGTCGAGGAGCAGGAGTTCTACCCCGAGGTTCCTCCATCACCATTTGCTGATCAAGGCAAGTCATCGACCACCTCTGTGGAAACAGTTGATCATAATTGAGCCCATGTTTCAATAAATTATCGCTATAACCCATAGGTTAATATTGCATTAGTCAAATATTCAAGCCTTACACTTATATTTATTAGATCCCCGTCCTTGTGTGCAAACCCAAGCCATGCTTATTGAGCCTTAACTCCTTGTCACTCTACTATAAAAATATTAGCTAGTGCCCAATGTACCGGCACAACTGCTATAGGATAAAAAGAATGAGTCGTAGATAGCTGGATTCTGTATATGAATTTCCCTGTTATTCTCGTCTCTGGACTCTGTTGGAGTTGGCTAGGTTATAAGTATGGTGGGTTCCGGGTGCAAGCTCGGGCACTGGTTTGTCGCACCCGGGGCACTATAAGGACCGGTCTGCGGGATCTGTTGCAAAGCACTTCCGTACCAACCACAAGTCTAATGGGTAAGTCCTAACTGGAAGTATGGAATACTCCGGCTTGATGCACCATAGAGGAGGGGGCAAGGGGCTAGCCTGCGGGTGAGGAGCCATGCTGAATAGCGTGGGCCTCATGGCTCTAGAAGTGATGAGTCATTGTCAACGATAGTCAAAGAGGACTGAAGAAGAGAGGAGATCTGCTGTTTTATGGGCCGCGTGTGACTCAGGTACACGGGCAGCGAGCGACTGTCGGGCAGAGGAGGCTGCGAAGTCGGGCTGGCCCAATCCGGGTGCATGGGCCAGAAGCAGTAGAAGACCCACTAAGCTGTTGACCAGGACTGACTCAGGTACACGGGCGGTGAGCGATTGCCGGGCTGAGAGAGCTGCGGGGTCGGGCCGGCCCAATCCGGGTACCTGGTGCAAAGCTGGTGGAGGCTTTGTCAGTTTCGGCGTAAAACTGACAACCGTTGATTCTGTATCCGACTGTCCAGAAGAATAGCTTCAGGATATGTCATTTGTTACTCTAGGCCCACAGTCAGTCAGTTGTGTCTGTAAAAATACCTAAGGGCAAGTAGAGTCTTTTTCTGTATTTTTGAGTCTGTAAAACCCTAAGGGGCTGGTAGAATATTCCTAGTGTTGGGCTGCCTATAAATAGCACCCCAATCCCTAGGGTTTGGACTACCCTTTTGCTGAAATTGAATACCACTCTATTGGGTCATTTTGCCTCTCACGTTTTCTCTCTCATCTCCTCTTCCTTGCTTGCGCCGCCAGGGAGTCCTCCCACTGTGTTTCTTGCCTTGCTTTTAATGTTGCAGTAAATGCTCTACTTCTGTGTGTGCTGCAACTGTAAGGTTTTTAATGACTCGATTTCACCTTCAGAGCAAGTTTCTCTGTGATTTTTGAGCCCGTGTAGGCTTCGGCTGATTTGAAGAAGCTTCTGTTCTTCACAGCAGAGTACTAGTTCTTGCATTTTGCAAGTAGTACTCCACTGTAACTACAGTACTCCTGCGCCAGCTTTTTACTTTTACTGCTTCACTTTTCGATCTGGTTGATAGGACTAAAATCGCTTTTCTGTCTGTCTCTGCGAAGTCATCCTTCTCTGTTCGAAGCCCCTCAGCTTCGTGAGGCAGGCTCCGATCGAACATCTTTAAAGACTTCGCTCAGACTTCGAACTTCGGTTTTTGTGTCTGAGTTGCTAGCTTCGAAGTTCTTCCTGTTTTGGACAGCATCGCATACTTCGAACTAGCATACTCCGAATCTATCTGTTCGAAGTGCACACTTCATTAGGTTTCGAAGTTGGGTTCGAAGCTTGTTTGTTCTGATAGACTTCGCTTGGATTTCTTCGTGGTGTGTCTGCCTTCGTTTCTCCTCCCGAAGTTTTACTTTTCGAAGATAGAGTGTAGGCTTCGGACTTGATTTTCTGTCACGTGACAGACTTCGCTTCTACGTTTCGAAGGTTGTCTGTTTGTGTGTTCGAAGCTTTGTGTTCGAAGGTTCGTGTTCGAAGGTTGAGCTTCGAGGCTTTCGGTTCGAAGTACTTTCGAAGTCTTGTCTTCGAAGTGCATACTTCGAAGCAAGCTTCGGCACTGTTTTTACTTCGTTCCGAAGCTCGTGAGTCGAAGCTGTGTGCGAAGACTTGTCTTCGAAGTGCATACTTCGAACCAAGCTTCGGCACTGTTTTTACTTCGCTCCGAAGCTCGTGAGTCGAAGCTGTGTGCGAAGACTTGTCTTCGAAGTGCATACTTCGAACCAAGCTCCGGCACTGTTTCTTTTCTTCGCTCCGAAGTACTCTTCGGTTCTTACTTCTTCGAACTAGGCTAGACAGTGACACCTTCGGCATTTCGGACAGACTCCGACACCATCCTCCGAAGCAGACTTCGACGTGCGAAGGGGGCTTCGCCAAGTACCGAACAGGAGACAACTTTGGACAGTAACTTCTCTTTTCACTTTATACATACTTAGATTATTTCATTTGAGAAGTATAGGCCTGTTACAACTTGTTTATCTGCCTAGTTGCACCACTTTAGTTTTACACTGTTTATCATCAGATGCTTCTAGGTTAGAAACCTTTAGACTTAGGCCTTCTGTTTATTTTCTGCTGCGTAGTAATTTTTGAGGTGCGTTGGGTATTGGGAACAGGCCATTGATTCGAAAGAATTTTTTTAAGGCGCCCATTCACCCCCCCCTCTGGTCGCTACTTTCGGTCCTACAAGTGGTATCAGAGCAAGGTTAGGGTTTTTCCATACCTTAACCGGTTCTAAACCCCAGTAGTGACTATGACGTCTCCTGGCAAGGTCCCGTCCTTGGAAGCCTATGGCTATAATTATTGGAAGACTCGCATGCGAGCCTATCTCATGAGCCAGGGTTCGGACATATGGGACATTTGCGTTCACACCACATTTGTCATTCTGCCAGTTACTGAGCAAGGTACTGCTGGTATCATTGCTCAGCATCTGAGCAACAGTAAGGCTGTGAACATTTTATTTTCTGGCTTAGGTCCCACTGAATTTGAGCGAGTGAGTCATCTCTCCACTGCGAGAGAGATCTGGGCTACCCTCAAGGCACACCATGAGGGAACAGCACAGGTCAAGGCTCGGCTCTATCAGACCTACCGGCGTGAATATGAGAATTTCACACAGAAGCCGGGTGAATCTGTTGAAGCCTTGTTTGGTCGTTTTCAGTCGATCATTAACAAGCTTCGGGACAACAAGGCTGAGGGTGCTCAGTTAGTCTCAGATCATGAGCAGGCGCTCAAGGTTCTTCATACCTTGGACCCAAAGATCTGGGAGATCAAGGTATCATCTATCGTTGAGAGCACTTCTTACGATACCTTGACCATTTCTGAGTTATTTAGCAAGCTGAAGGCCACTGAGGTAGATATCCAGTTGAGATCAAATCTCACTGGCTCTGGATCAAAATCCCTGGCCCTTGCTACACCTTCTGTTGATCCCTCTGCTGTGAGTTGTGCTGGGTTCTCCTTGATGTCTATCACTGAGGACCAGCTTGAGTTGTTGGGAGATGATGATTTGTGTCTCTTTAACAACCGGGTGCGTCGTGTCTATGATAAAAGAATGTTCAAAAGACACGGCACAAAATCCGGATGCTTTGAATGTGGTGATCCAGGACACTTCATCGCCGACTGCCCCAAGCGCAATAGATACAAGAAGGGCACCGGTAGCAGCTTCCACGACTCCGGCAAGCATGAGAGCCCCTCCTTCACCAAGGGCAAGCCGAAGACCCGGTTCTTCAAGAAGGCCCTGAAGGACTACCGGCGAGAGAACAAGAAGCGCGACAAGGCCTTCTTCGCCGAGATGGAGAAGAGCTACTCCAAGAGATCCACGTCTTCTACCTCTTCATCGAGCTCAAGTGATGAGGAGATTACCATCAAGAAGGGGAAGGACAAGGATGATCCGGCGGGCCTCTGCTTCATGGCTTTCGGAGACAAGCCGAAGAGCCGCTCACACCAGCGCCGAAGATCCCGCAAGAACTTCTGCTCCATGGCTCTTGGGGATAGAGAAGAAAAGAGCTCCTCCGACGACTCTGACGACGACGATAGCAAGGTATCATCTTATGAGCGCGAAATTGTCGATTTACTTGAGAGCAATCGTCAGGAGTTAAATATCGGGAGAAACTGCTTAGGGGGGCTAAGAAAAGGATAGACGAGTTAGAGAGTGAGCTTGCCGTGGCCAACGGTAGGATTGAGAGTCTATCTTCTTCCCCTTGCTTGGGTGATAGCAGTGAGTGCCCGAAGTGTGAGGTGCTTCTGTGTGACCTGTCGACTTTGAAGTCCAGGTACACAGAAAGGGTTGAAGAGAGGGACGCTTTGGCCACTGAGCTTGAAAGCGCTCAGCTGGAGCTGAAAGATGCTCAAGCCACTGTCGTCGCACCCTGTGTTGATTGCCCATCTCATCTAGCTACCTTAGCTGAGCTGAAATCCAAGGGCGATGAACATTTGGGTGATTTAGAGAGGTTGAGAGCTGAGCTTGCCCAGACTAGGCTAGAGCTTGAGACTCTGTCAGTTCCACCCACTGTCTGTGAGAACTGCCTGTCTCTTAGAATGGAGCTAATTAAGCTAAAAGCCGGGAAGTCTGTCCAAGTAGAGAATGAGTGTGAGACCTGCTTGTCTCAGGTGGAGGTTCTAGCTTCCTTGAGAGAGGAGCTAGCAGATTCTCAGAATGAGAACTTTTACCTCCGTTCTATCCTGAGTTGGATCAGTGCCAGAGAGCCACAGCTTGGCATGATGATCCAGCAGTTCAAGAGGAAGGATGGGTTTGGAGTAGGTTACACCTACACCAAGGCTGACTTGAGAGTGCCCTCAGCCGGGCAGTGGAGTGGAGTAAAATGACTCCAGAGCAGAGGTATCCCAAGACTCACTCCACTGAGACCTCTCAGGCTTGTCAGCCCAAGGATGGAGTGATCCATGAACCACCCAAAGCTCCACCCAAGAAGCCTGTCTGGGTTCCTAAGCCCAAACACCTCCACTCTTCTCTAGACTCTCTTCCTGGACCCTCTAAGCCCAAGAAGACCACACCAAACACTACCAAGCCCAAGAACCCCAAGCCTCAACCACATCCCAAGAAGCCTACCTATCATTGTGAGTATTGTCAGAGAGACGGGCATCTTGCGGAGTTTTGCTTCAGGAGGAAGCGGGTTGAGAGAGCAGAGAGGGCTCGTAGTGATCAGGTGCAGTTCTACCAGCAGGGTGGTAGACTGCGTGTTCCTCGGCGCGGGGAGAGGCTGGAGGCCAGGCCGCGTCGTGTAGGCGGTGGTAGAGGAGACGGCTTTCTTACCCGTGCTCCAGTTGGTGGTGTTCGTTCCGGCAGAGTTCCAGACCGTGTTGGCTACGGTTCTGGACCTCGTGGCCGCAGGGTTAGGCAGAACCGAGGACCGCGCTTTGAGCCGCGTTTTGGTCCAAATTCTTATGATGGTTTTCGTTTTCCATCTTTTGAGCAGATGGATCGACACTGGTTTAGCTCTTTTGCTAAACCTGGTGCCGGACCATTTGCTCCCACTTACAGACATTGATTGTGCAGGACCGGGGACTGGAGGATATTTGGATCATGGACTCAGGATGCTCTCGCCACATGACGGGACATCACAGATGGTTCTCCAGTCTCATTCCCCCGAGTTCCAAAGAGTACATCACATTCGGGAACAGCGGTCAAGGGAAAGTAAGTGGCATAGGCTCAATCAGCATTACAGATCATTTCTCTTTGAAGAATGTTGCTTTGGTTAAGAACTTGAATTTTAATTTGATCTCTGTTTCGCAACTTCTTGAGGATGGTTTGGAAGTGCGTTTTAAGAAGGGCAATTCTTCTGTGGTTGATTCTAGAGGGTCTTTGGTTTGTCAGATTTTACCCTTCGGTAAAGTTTTTCGAATTGACTTCTCTAGTTCTTTTGGCCCTTCTCGCTGTTTGATAGCTGGATCTTCCTCTGAGCTCTGGAAGTGGCATAGGAGGTTAGGTCACTTGAGTTTGATCTGCTAGTCAGGTTAAGCTCTATGGACCTCATCCGAGGATTGCCCAAGCTTAAGATGGAGAAGGATCTGGTTTGTCATCCCTGTCGTCATGGGAAAATGGTTGCCGCTTCTCACTCACCTGTGACTCAGGTGATGACTACGTATCCAGGCGAGCTTTTACATTTGGACACTGTAGGTCCAGCTCGGGTACGCTCAGTCGGTGGGAAGTGGTATGCACTTGTGATTGTTGACGACTTTTCTCGGTTCTCGTGGGTTTTCTTTTTGGAGTCTAAGGATGAAACTTTTCAATTTGTCCATGACCTGATTTTGAAGCTGAAGAATGAGAACAATGGCCGTATGCGAGCAATTCGCTCCGACAACGGCTCTGAGTTCAAGAACTCTCAGTTCGTCAGCTTCTGTGGTGATCAGGGTCTGGATCATCAGTTTTCTTCTCCTTACACTCCCCCACAGAACGGCGTTGTGGAACGAAAGAACCGCACGCTAGTTGAGATGGCCAGGACGATGCTCGACGAGCACATGACTCCTAGGCGTTTTTGGGCTGAAGCCATGAACACGGCTTGCTATCTTGCCAACCGTATTTTTCTTCGAGCTTACATTGGTAAGACTTCATATGAGTTGCGGTTTGGCAGACAGCCCAAGGTGAGCCACTTGCGAGCGTTTGGCTGCAAGTGCTTTGTGCTCAAGAAGGGAGGGCATTTGGACAAGTTTGAGTCTCGTTGCTGGGATGGTATTTTTCTTGGTTATGCATTGCATTCTCGAGGCTTCCGTGTTTGGAACCTCGAATCCCAGCTGCTTGTCGAGACTTGTGAGGTTTCTTTTGACGAGTCCTTGCCTTCTTTGACTCCTTCTTTTGAGCTTTCTGGTGATGATGAGCTCGGAGAGTCCATCTTCGAGGAAGATGAGGATACTCCAGCTGCTATTGAGGGCGGGCCTTCTGCATCCCCCGCAGAGCCCACACCTTCTGTGACTTCGACTGATGATGAAGGCGGACCTCTGATCACTTCTTCCACTTCGATCGAGCCCCTTCAGTCGAGTCCAGAGGTGCCAGCTGCTGACTCCGGTGAGGTGACTTCAGATCACCTGGGAACCCGAGCAGTTCAGCGTGACCATCCCTCAGAGCTCATCATTGGTGATTTGACTGAGAGAACTTTGCGTTCTTCTGCCTCTCTTGCTGTGTTTGCTGAATCGGCTTTTGTTGCATCTTTTGAGCCTAGAGACATTTCTCATGCTCTTTCTGATTCTAATTGGATTAATGCTATGCAAGAAGAGCTTGAGAATTTTGTCCGCAATCGGGTTTGGACACTAGTTGAGCCGCCACCAGGATGCAACCCCATAGGCACCAAGTGGGTATTCAAGAACAAACAAGGTGAAGATGGGGTTGTGGTGCGCAACAAAGCTCGACTAGTTGCCCAGGGTTATTGCCAAAAGGAAGGTATTGACTTTGAAGAAACATTCGCTCCTATTGCCCGTCTTGAGTCCATTCGTATTCTTCTAGCTTTTGCCGTTTCGAAGGGTTTTAAGCTTTTTCAAATGGACGTTAAGAGTGCTTTTCTGAACGGGTTCATAGAGGAGGAAGTATATGTTAGGCAACCCCCCGGTTTTGAGAACCCTAAGTTTCCTCGACATGTTTTTAAGTTGCACAAAGCTTTATATGGGTTGAAGCAAGCCCCCAGGGCTTGGTATGACCGGTTAAAGCAGTTTTTGTTGAGGAAGGGCTTTGTGATGGGTTCTGTGGATAAAACTCTTTTCCTGCTCAGAGATGCTTCAGATTTCTTAGTTGCTCAGATTTATGTGGACGATATTATTTTTGGCGGTACTACTGATTCTCTTGTGTCCAAGTTTTCTGAGCAGATGCACAGTGAGTTTGAGATGAGCCTCATGGGTGAGCTTAAGTATTTCTTAGGGCTCCAGATCAAGCAGACCAAGGACGGCACCTTCATCCACCAAGGTAAGTACACTCGTGATATGCTTAAGAAATTTGACTTTGGTGGTGAATTGAAGCCGCAGATGACCCCGATGGGTACTTCTGGGGGTCTGGACAAGGACGAGAGCGGTGTCAAGGTCAATGAGAGAGAGTTTCGAGGGATGATCGGTTCGCTGTTGTACTTAACAGCAACAAGACCAGACATACAGTTCGCCGTGGGACTTTGCGCGCGTTTTCAGTCTTCACCACGCGCGTCTCATCGGCAGGCTGTCAAGCGCATTTTCAGGTATCTCACCTATGCGCCTGATCTTGGTCTTTATTATTCAGCATCATCATCACTTGATTTATCTGGCTTTTCGGACGCCGACTTTGGTGGGTGCCGGTTGGATCGCAAGTCGACTTCCGGTACTTGCCAGTTTCTTGGTTCCTCCCTTGTATCTTGGTCTTCTCGAAAGCAATCTGGAGTTGCTCTTTCGACCACAGAGGCTGAGTATGTAGCTGCTGCTAGCTGCTGCTCACAGATGGTTTGGATGATTTCCACTCTTCGAGACTTTGGGTTGCTCTTTCCTACCAGGGTTCCATTGTTTTGCGACAGCACGAGTGCTATTAGTGTAGGGAAAAACCCATGTCTCCACTCAAAAACCAAACATATTGATGTGCGCTTTCACTTCTTACGGGATCAATATGAGAAAGGTGTCATTGACCTTATTCATGTTGATACCCATCATCAGTTGGCTGACATTTTTACCAAACCCCTAGATCAGTCTACATTTGAGCGTTTACGAGGGGATTTGGGTGTTGTGTATCCTTTTTAGGATATTTTGCGTCAGTTTTCTTTACTCTTTACTCTTTTCTTGAGTCTTTTTGTGTGTGTTCATATCATACATATTCACATATCACACTTTTGAGCCTGCTTCTGTTATATGATTAAACTGCTTTACTTATTCTAGCTGGTACATGCTTTTGATTACTCGTCGATGATCATGCTTTGTTTCAGTTCATTTGATATGTCTGATATCTGTCATATGCATGGCTTTTACGCTTTCAACTTGACAAATGATCACCATTGCTTCTGGTAACTAGCATGTGTAGGCTGAGTGCTTTTGCTATCTGTTACATGCCTTGTAGCTAGTTCATTACATAGATGCAGATATGCAACTTGGACATCTTTATGCTTTAACATGGAAAATGTGCTATAAAAATGAATGAAAAATTCCATGCCTTTTTGTGTTTAAGATTGAAAAGATCCAAGTGGGTTTGCTTTGTCGCACTATATTGTTCTGGATTGCTTACCATAGCACTTTGGTATGAACTAGGACAGTGTAGTGTATGCCAAGACCAATGTCTTAAGCTTCTGATGGCCCAGTTCTGGCCTAGGCTTGACTTGGTCGGTTAGCATAAGGCTTGACATGCAAATAACCCTTGGCACAAATGACAAAGGAAAATGAAAAGCCTGAATTTTAAAAGGATAACAAGTTTGCTGAAGCACTTTGTTTTGAACAAAGCTTATCTTGGTAGACATCAGTTAGCTTCTGCATCTCATGCTTTACCTTGCTTGTTTACTCGGAAATGTGGTGATGCTTTTATTTACAAAAACTGAAAAATGCGTGCTAAATGACTTTCTTTAGATATCATCTGTTGCACTGATCATGCCATGTATCTTAGACAGTATCTCTTTCGCTGTACATGTTAGATACTGTATTTGCAGTCAATCATATCTGAGAAGCATGCTTTCTACACTCCACCTGCACCCCAGTTGCATTCACTGCATATTTTGAGGGGGAGTTGCATTTCAGGGGGAGTCTGTGTCTCTTTTGAGTGCTTGATGAGTTCACTTGTCAACAAGGGGGAGAGAAATTGGGATCAGAGTTTAAGGGGGAGTTCTTATTCTGTTGATATCCTTGTTGTTCTGCAATCGCACTCATTTTGAGCTTTTGTGTTTTGGTTAACCATAATGACCGGTTCTTGCTTTTGTTTGGCTTTTGGTCATTAAGGTTAAACTTTTACCTTATTTTTCTTCTTCTTTGTTCTCTTGTGTTTTGTTTTCGTGTTTCCACATGTGTTCGCAGGTGCTGAAGAGCTGAGAATGAGAAGTGTTGACAATGCTCTCATCAAGGGGGAGATTGAGGAGCCATGCTGAATAGCGTGGGCCTCATGGCTCTAGAAGTGATGAGTCATTGTCAACGATAGTCAAAGAGGACTGAAGAAGAGAGGAGATCTGCTGTTTTATGGGCCGCGTGTGACTCAGGTACACGGGCAGCGAGCGACTGTCGGGCAGAGGAGGCTGCGAAGTCGGGCTGGCCCAATCCGGGTGCATGGGCCAGAAGCAGTAGAAGACCCACTAAGCTGTTGACCAGGACTGACTCAGGTACACGGGCGGTGAGCGATTGCCGGGCTGAGAGAGCTGCGGGGTCGGGCCGGCCCAATCCGGGTACCTGGTGCAAAGCTGGTGGAGGCTTTGTCAGTTTCGGCGTAAAACTGACAACCGTTGATTCTGTATCCGACTGTCCAGAAGAATAGCTTCAGGATATGTCATTTGTTACTCTAGGCCCACAGTCAGTCAGTTGTGTCTGTAAAAATACCTAAGGGCAGTAGAGTCTTTTTCTGTATTTTTGAGTCTGTAAAACCCTAAGGGGCTGGTAGAATATTCCTAGTGTTGGGCTGCCTATAAATAGCACCCCAATCCCTAGGGTTTGGACTACCCTTTTGCTGAAATTGAATACCACTCTATTGGGTCATTTTGCCTCTCACGTTTTCTCTCTCATCTCCTCTTCCTTGCTTGCGCCGCCAGGGAGTCCTCCCACTGTGTTTCTTGCCTTGCTTTTAATGTTGCAGTAAATGCTCTACTTCTGTGTGTGCTGCAACTGTAAGGTTTTTAATGACTCGATTTCACCTTCAGAGCAAGTTTCTCTGTGATTTTTGAGCCCGTGTAGGCTTCGGCTGATTTGAAGAAGCTTCTGTTCTTCACAGCAGAGTACTAGTTCTTGCATTTGCAAGTAGTACTCCACTGTAACTACAGTACTCCTGCGCCAGCTTTTTACTTTTACTGCTTCACTTTTCGATCTGGTTGATAGGACTAAAATCGCTTTTCTGTCTGTCTCTGCGAAGTCATCCTTCTCTGTTCGAAGCCCCTCAGCTTCGTGAGGCAGGCTCCGATCGAACATCTTTAAAGACTTCGCTCAGACTTCGAACTTCGGTTTTGTGTCTGAGTTGCTAGCTTCGAAGTTCTTCCTGTTTTGGACAGCATCGCATACTTCGAACTAGCATACTCCGAATCTATCTGTTCGAAGTGCACACTTCATTAGGTTTCGAAGTTGGGTTCGAAGCTTGTTTGTTCTGATAGACTTCGCTTGGATTTCTTCGTGGTGTGTCTGCCTTCGTTTCTCCTCCCGAAGTTTTACTTTTCGAAGATAGAGTGTAGGCTTCGGACTTGATTTTCTGTCACGTGACAGACTTCGCTTCTACGTTTCGAAGGTTGTCTGTTTGTGTGTTCGAAGCTTTGTGTTCGAAGGTTCGTGTTCGAAGGTTGAGCTTCGAGGCTTTCAGTTCGAAGTACTTTCGAAGTCTTGTCTTCGAAGTGCATACTTCGAAGCAAGCTTCGGCACTGTTTTTACTTCGTTCCGAAGCTCGTGAGTCGAAGCTGTGTGCGAAGACTTGTCTTCGAAGTGCATACTTCGAACCAAGCTTCGGCACTGTTTTACTTCGCTCCGAAGCTCGTGAGTCAAAGCTGTGTGCGAAGACTTGTCTTCGAAGTGCATACTTCGAACCAAGCTCCGGCACTGTTTCTTTTCTTCGCTCCGAAGTACTCTTCGGTTCTTACTTCTTCGAACTAGGCTAGACAGTGACACCTTCGGCATTTCGGACAGACTCCGACACCATCCTCCGAAGCAGACTTCGACGTGCGAAGGGGGCTTCGCCAAGTACCGAACAGGAGACAACTTTGGACAGTAACTTCTCTTTTCACTTTATACATACTTAGATTATTTCATTTGAGAAGTATAGGCCTGTTACAACTTGTTTATCTGCCTAGTTGCACCACTTTAGTTTTACACTGTTTATCATCAGATGCTTCTAGGTTAGAAACCTTTAGACTTAGGCCTTCTGTTTATTTTCTGCTGCGTAGTAATTTTTGAGGTGCGTTGGGTATTGGGAACAGGCCATTGATTCGAAAGAATTTTTTAAGGCGCCCATTCACCCCCCCCTCTGGTCGCTACTTTCGGTCCTACAGCGGGCGACTTGTACCGACGAGGCTCAAGGGGGGTATGGTGGGGCTCCGATGCGTCGGGACACCATATGAAACCCATAAGAGGGTGCTATTTAGTCGGGGAGGACTATATGGAAGGTTTTGGCACGAGTTCCGTGTGATGGGTCATCTCGTTACACTTCGGTGTAAGTGATGAGTGTGTGCCTTGTGGGTACAGTGGTACATCTCTGATCAGAGTTATTTAATCTTTTCGAAAAGCCGAGCCCACGGTCAAGGGCGGGTTGTGTGACTACTCGCAGTTAGTTTACAATTGTTTGAATGTTCAAGTTATTCATGGCACGTAAGGACTGTTGAGCGAGGTGGGGCTGACTGTACCCCTCAAGTTAGAAGATGATGATACACATGCACATGTTTATTTTTCCGTACTAATAAATTGCTCACATTTAAAGCTTTACAATTATGCTGCTTCCGCAAAATTAGCCACTATCCCCCTTGTTATTATCTTGCATTATATTTGCATTCGGTGGCTTGCTGAGTACATCTGTACTCACCCCGTTGACTTACAGCATCAGAGCCAGTCTACCACGAGGAGGATGAAGGTCTGGAGTAGCGACCCAGTCAAGGCGAGACTGGAAGAAGGCGTTCATCTAGGACCCTTGTTTTATTAGTTTCTCTTTATCTTTATTCACTTTTGTATTAATGCGGTCTAC
The DNA here is from genome assembly GCA_019279435.1 of Zizania palustris. Classification (NCBI taxonomy): domain Eukaryota; kingdom Viridiplantae; phylum Streptophyta; class Magnoliopsida; order Poales; family Poaceae; genus Zizania; species Zizania palustris. The sequence continues at coordinate 18,199 of JAAALK010001827.1, forward strand.
GAACCGTGAATGATTGCCCGTATTGTACGTGGTCGCATGATGAACGTCTTGTTTTATTGATTTTCTATGAAATTTCAATAAAGTCCTGATTTATTAAATCGGGGCGCGACACTTATCCCCAAGAGCCATTGAGCAGAAACTCTTGCGGGATCTTCGGCACTGATGTGAGCGGCTCTTCGGTCTGTCCCCGAAGGCCATGAAGCAAAGGCCCGCTGGATCGTCCTTGTCCTTCCCCTTCCTGATGATGATCTCCTCATCGCTTGAGCTCGATGAAGAGGAAGAAGACGTAGACCGCTTGGAGTAGCTCTTCTCCATCTCAGTGAAGAAGGCCTTGTCGCGCTTCTTGTTCTCTCGCCGGTAGTCCTTCAGGGCCTTTCTGAAGAATCTGGTCTTTGGCTTGCCCTTGTTGAAGGAGGAGCTGTCGTGCTTGCCGGAGTCGTGGAAGCCACCACCGGTGCCCTTCTTGTGGCCATTGCGCTTGGGGCAGTCGGCGATGAAATGTCCTGGATCACCACACTCAAAGCACCCGGTTTTTGTGCCGTGTCTCTTGAACAATCTTTTGTCATAAACACGACGCACCCGGTTGTTAAACAGACACAAATCATCATCTCCCAAAGACTCAAGCTGGTCCTCAGTGATAGACATCAAGGAGAACCCAGCACAGCTCACAGAAGAGGGATCAACAGAAGGTGTAGCAAGGGCCAGAGACTTTGATCCAGAGCCAGTGAGATTTGATCTCAAATGGGTATCAACGTCGGTGGCCTTCAGCTTGCTAAACAACTCAGAAATGGTCAAGGTATCATAAGATGTGCTCTCAATGATAGAGGATACCTTGATCTCCCAGATCTTTGGGTCCAAGGTATGGAGAACCTTGAGGGCCTGCTCGTGATCTGAGACTAACTGAACACCCTCACCCTTGTTGTCCCGAAGCTTGTTGATGATCGACTGAAAGCGACCAAACAAGGCTTCAACAGATTCACCCGGCTTCTGTGTGAAATTCTCATATTCACGCCGGTAGGTCTGATAGAGTCGAGCCTTGACCTGGGCTGTCCCCTCATGGTGTGCCTGGAGGGTAGCCCAAATTTCTCTCGCAGTGGAGAGATGGCTAACACGCTCAAATTCAGTGGGACCTAAACCAGAAAACAGAATATTCACCGCTTTGTTGTTGTTCTGATGTTGGGCAATGATATCCGGAGAATCATGCTCATCAACAGGCAACACTGTGAAAGTAGCGTGAATACAGATGTCCCAGATGTCCGAGCTTTGGCTCATCAGATAGGCTCGCATGCGAGTCTTCCAATAATTATAGGGTTAATTTTTTCTGTGCCATTACAATTTTTACAGTTTGCTAATATGCCATTGGTGTGTCACTGACAGATGGGGGCCGCCACAGTCACTGACAGTGGCATATAGGCAATTTCTGAAAATTATAATGGTATGCGAGTAATTTTCCCATAATTATAGCCATAAGCTTCCAAGGACGGGACCTTGCCAGGAGACGTCATGATCACTACTGGGGTTTAGAACCAGTTAAGGTATGGAAAAAAACCTAACCAAGCTCTGATACCACTTGTAGGACCGAAAGTAGCGACTAGAGGGGGGGTGAATGGGCGCCTAAAAATTCTTGCAAATTAATGGCCTGCTCCCAATACCCAACGCACCTCGACCAACAAAAACCTCCGAAGCAAAAAGATCACAGGTACTTAAAATAATCTAGCCTAAAAACAACAGGTGTCCTAATCGAAAAGACACCATCACAGAGCTTAAAGGAAGATTTAACAGATTAATTAACTCACAGGCATTAAATCAGACCAACACACATGAATATGATAAACTGTGAAGTTCTAACCGAAATAAAACAGTGCGGTGATTAAAGCATCAGATTCAATATCATCTAATCGTTCGAAACAGCAGATGAGATATATCAAAACAAAAATTACTTCTTTGCAGTACATCATCCCGTTCAATCAGACACTACAAAAAATAACATAATAGAACTTAAATGCATGCAAAACGAGAAATCAGAAGTTACTGTGCAAAGTCGTTCTGATTCCTCTGCCTGAACTCTGTTCTTCGCTCGATCTTCACGAAGCTTCCCTGCTGTTCACGTCGAACGAAGGAGCAGGATTTCACCGAATCCTTCGCCGTGCAGATGTGGGTCCCCACGTGCCTTCGGCGGTGTCTGCGCTGTTGCCAAGCAAAACCGACAACCGGCCCCTTGCATATGAACTTCACTCCGCCGCCACGCGCCACATGCCAGGATCTTGCGCCGATGCGTGCCTGCGCAGGAGTGGCTGCACCAAACCAGCTCGGCCGAAACGACCGCAAGCCTCCAGTGCCACGCACGTCAAGCCGTGGGAGATGAAGAAAAAAAGAAACCGGAAGCCGGTTCTTGAGAGGAAGAAAAAACCAAGAAGGAGAAAAACCAGTGATGGGATCCCACGATGTTGCTCCTCGGTTACTTCACCTGCGTCTTGCTGTTGCTCCAAAAAATGATGCGTCGTGCGCCTGACCCAAGGGAAAACACGCCGGCGGCGGCGGAAGAACAGAAGAGAGGAAGGAAAATTGACCCACTATTTCAGAAATTTGGAATGTGTATTTCAAAAATGGGTGCCCTAACCCTAGGATATTGGGGCCTATTTATAGGCAGCCCATTAAATGGGTAAAATGCAGAAATACCCCTAGGGTTTTTTACAGACGCTGAAATAAATGGAAAAGACTAAACTGCCCTTAGGATATTTTTACAGACTCGACTGACAGACTGTGTGCCTAAAGGCAAAATAGTAAAAACCTAAATAAAGGTAACTTGTCCTGATGCTGAGCTTTCGTAGCAGCTACGGCTTCGCCTCATGACGGTCAGATCCGAAATCAATGGTCGTCAGTTTTGCGCCGAAACTGACAAAGCGTCCACCGTCTTCGCACCGGGTACCCAGATTGGGCCGGCCCGATTCCGCGGCTCCCTCAGCCCGGCAATCACTCACCACCCATGTACCTGAGTCAATCCCGGTCAACAGTCCAGTGGATCCTCTGCTGCTCCTAGCCCATGTACCCGGATTGGGCCAGCCCGACTTCGCGGCCCCTCTGCCCGACAGTCGCTCGCTGGCCGTGTACCTGAGTCACACGCGGCCTAGATGCAACATGTCTTCTCTCTCTTTTCAGTCCTCTTTGACTATCGTTGACAATGACTCATCACATCTGGAGTCATGAGGCCCACGCTATTCAGCATGGCTCCTCAACAAGGTCTGGTAGTGTGTTCCTGGTGATGCCCTATGTCACCGGTGGCACCCCCTGTCTTGGCGGGCTTGCGTCAAATTCTAGGAACGGTGCCGATGCACTCCTCTCGATGGTGTATGGCGTGCTCTGCAGTGGGCCCTGTGTGGGTCCTGTCGGATGAGCCATCTTGGTTGCCTCGTGGCTAGGCAAAGTGCCCAGCTGCTCTAGCCTCATCGGCCCTTGCGGCTGTGGCGCTAGCTGAGTATGCTATGGCATCGTCTGAGTATGCAACAATTTAGTCGGGTCATCTGGGAGGTACACCGGGCCTTGTAGTGGTCTGGTGACCACGGTGCCTTCGACGACTTTCTTGATCAGCCCCTACAGAGTGGTGACCAACGCCCCAGACTAGTTGGCCTAAGAGCTCTTCGCTGGCTGGCCTCTCTCTATTGCCAATGCTAGTCTTGGCAACGGACTCTTCTGTACATGCCTCGTCCAATTCATGTCGTAGGACTGCAGGAATGACTTTTGGAAATCCTCCATGTGTCGTTGCACCGCCAGCCTTTGGTCTTTAGTCGGGGCTTCCATGGTGACTGGGATGATGTTCTCGTCGTTGATCTCGTTCGCCATGGTTGGGTTGTCGGAGATGGTCACACTTTGACACACGCGTGGCCTAGGAGATCTTCTTCACTCTAGTACAGGTCCTACATTCATAGAAAAAGGGTTTAAGGCGTGCCAATCAGTTTGACCTTGCAACTGATAAGGGAATAGAAAATATGACATTAGTAGCATGGCCTATCGGCTATCAAGACGATGACCGCGATGAGGTTTGGATATTTGTGAAATATCATGTCGATCGGCCATAAGTCCGATGACCTGAGATGAAGCGATCGGACGAGCGTGCCATCGACCAATAAGATGGACAAAGAACCGCGCATGCCGATGGATGCTTTTCTGATGACTTATAATATATGTCGTGGAATCGAATATAACTCATCGGCTTGTGCTCTAACGGAAATAAATAAAATGTGCTGGATAACAAGTCTATATCAGGAAAAATCATCACAATAATTAGATTGGACCTAACCGAGACAGTAGCTAATCACGATGATCTTAATAATATATCAAAGAATTGGGCATGCTTTATTTAGATGAACGGTATACAACATGAAAAAGATATAATAGCAAGAGATGTCGGACTTAACCGATGAAGCTTCCAACTATCACACCTAGATCACATCAATCTAAGATATCAAACTGAACTGATGCAGCCTTAGACCTAGCTAATACACTAAGGACAACTGACGATCGTACTATTTCAACGTTCACCTCAAGATATCAAACTAAATTGATGCAGCCATGAGGATACTGATCTAATTGGTACGGACGTCGGGGGTGGTGGGACCCACCTCTTCTCCAAAGATCGAAACGATGCAGCCCAGCTCCGAGTGTCGAACCCTTCTAGAATAAACCTTGGAGAACAAGGGCGGCGATGCGCCGAGTAGTTGGTTGACAGAGATGTATTTTTCTAAGCTAACTAGGGATACATATTTATAGTCCAGAGACTTGCCTTCCAAGCACTCTATATTAACCGATTCCGGATAATCTTTATCTTATCTTTTTCGCACCTTATCTCCATCGGCTCCTTCTATGTACGATCGTCTTGTAACAGTATGGATGGACTTCCTTGGCTTTCTTTGACCGTACCTCTTTGACTTCCATTGACCGTGCGACATTCTTAGTGGGTCTGGGCTTAACCAAATCTTGGTGTCAATAGTTTGTTCATCCAAAATAGAAAATAATGCAACACCCATGAAAAAGAATATAGCTAAGCTAAAGAGTGTGTCCATGCTAGCTACTCGCTCTGAGATTTCAACACTAATAAATCATGACTCTCTCTATTATGCCTTGATTTGCAAAGAGGTCTTCTTTACACTCAAAAACTTAACGACATCCTTGCCTCCTAATATTACTAACCTCTTGCTTGAGTTTTCTGATGTATTTCCAACAGAGGTACCCCTAGGATTGCCCCCGATGAGAGGAATTGAGCATCAAATCGACATAATTCCAGGAGAAACACTGCCAAACCGCAATCCATATAGGAAGAACCCTGAAGAGACTAAGGGTGTGTTTGGTTCAGCTGTGGATTCCTGAAAATCTGATTTCTGCTGTCAACTGTGGGAAAGCTGTTGTGAGCTGCCAGCTGTCAGAAAGCTGAAAGCTATTTGGCTGAAAAAACTTTCAATTGTGGATTATGAAATAAATGTCAGTTATGCCCCTAAGGGTCTGCATTACTATTTATATCCTTATTAATCGCGTTAACATGTACATGACCATTTTGAAATTGAATTTATCATGTTTGTCAATGTTATATGAATTAAAAAAATTGAAGTTATTTCTTAGCAGTGAAATTTTTGTAAATTTCTCTCTTTTATTCAAAAATGTTATAGTTTGAATTCCATTTGAATTCCTTAGATCCAAAGCCAAGGATTATTCAACAAATGACAAGTGATTACCAATGTAATATCAAAGGCACCATTCGAGCCATATATCAAACTTCTATAGTGAATCAGAAAATAACTTTCTTACTTTTCCATGCATTAACAAAGAACTAAAACTTGCATTGGATAATTGACAACCAAGAAAAAATAGAAAAAAAGATTAAGAAAATTGATGTGAGGCGTCCGACGGGAGAGACGTTCGGCGAGAGAGGTGTCTGGCGGGGGAGGCATCAAGCGGGAGGAGTGGGCTGGCGGGGGAGGCATCCGGTGGGAGAAGCTCCTGGTGGGGGAGGCATGCGATGGGAGGAGGGAGCCACTAGGGGAGGCGTCTGGTGGGAGGAGGGGGCTGGCGGGGGAGGTGGTCGGTGGGGGAGATAGTGACCAGCTAGGGTTTGTGAGGGGGAGAGAGGTGCTGGGGGAGAGAGGGGGTCGGGGGAGAGACGGGGTCAGGAGAGGGTTTCGGGGGGCAGGGGCTGGAATCGGTGGGAATCGAAGGGGAAAGTAGCTTCCAAATTACACTATGGGAATCTGCAGATTTTTTAAATCCCTTCTTCTTTGGACCCCCTTTGGTTCAGGTTCCAGATTTTTGGATGTGAATCACTTTCCAGAATCAGAACCAAAGGGACCCTAAGGAAATTCAACAAGAAGTACAAGACCTGCTCGACAAAGGGTACATACGCAAGAGTCTTAGTCCTTTTGCCGTTCTAGTTATTTTGGTTCCTAAGAAAGATGGAACACGACGCATGTGTGTTGACTGTAGAGCCATTAACAACATAACGATTAGATATCGTCATCTTATTCCTAGGTTAGATGATATGCTTGATGAAGTGAGTGGATCTGTGATGTTCTCAAAGGTGGACTTGCATAGTGGCTACCACCAAATAAGAATGAAATTGGGTGATGAATGGAAAACTGCGTTTAAAATCAAGTTCGAGTTGTATAAATAGTTGGTGATGCCTTTTGGGTTAACCAATGTGCCTAGCACATTCATGCAGCTCATGAATGAAGTTTTACACAACTATATTGGTTGATTTGTGGTAGTATACTTTGACGACATTCTCATTTACAGCAAGTCGATTGGAGAACATCAAGAACATTTATGTGTTGTTTTCATTGCTTTTACGTAATGCACGTTTGTTTGGTAACATCGAGAAGTTCACATTTTGCTCCGATCGAGTCTCTTTTCTTGGTTATGTTGTGACTCCGTAGCGTATTGAAGTCGATGAGGCCAACATAGAGGCAATCCAGAGTTTGCCGACTCCTAAAATGATCACCCAAGTAAAGAGTTTCCTCGGGTTGGTAGGTTTCTACAAAAGATTTGTGCGTGACTTCATCAACATTGCTGCCTCAATGAATGAACTCACAAAGAAAGGCACCCCTTTCCAATGGGGGAAGGCGTAGGAAGACTCCTTCAATCGGCTAAAGCAGATGCTGACCAACACACCACTACTCCAATTGCCCGATTTTGGTAAGGTCTTCGAACTCGAGTGTGATGCTAGTGGAATCGACATCAACAGTGTTTTAGTGCAGGAAGGTAAGCTGATTGCCTACTTTAATGAAAAATTGTCTGGTCCTAGCTTTAACTACTCCACTTATGATAAGGAACTATATGCTTTAGTTCGGTCATTAAAAACATGGCAACACTACTTATGGATGAAAGAATTTATCATTCATTCCGATCATGAGTCATTAAAGCACATTAGGAGTCAAGCTAACTGTAAAAAACGACATGCCAAATGGGTAGAATTCATCGAATCCTTCCCATACATTATTAAGCACAAGAAGGGTAAGGATAATGTAATTGGTGATGCTTTATCCCACCGATACTCTCTATTGTCTCAGCTTGATCATAGAATTTTTGGATTAGACACAATTAAGAAATTAGATGCCACTGACCCTGATTTCAAAGAACCTTTTGGTCAATGCAGAGAAGGAAGAACTTGGCACAACTACATTCTGATCAATGGGTTACTATATCATGCTAACATGTTGTGTATTTCTGCTAGTTCTGTTTGTCTTTTACTTTTGCAGGAAGCACAATGTGGAGGATTAATGGGACATTTCAGTGTCAAGAAAACAGAGGCCATGCTGACCACCCATTTCTACTGGCCTAAGTTAAGGCGCGACGTGGAGCGCTACGTAGCCCGATACACCACGTGCAACAAAGCTAAGTCCCGCCTTAATTCCCATGGTTTATACATGCTCTTACCTATCCCTAGTGTCTCTTGGGAAGACATTTCTATGGATTTTGTTTTGGGATTACCTAGAACTAAGAAGGGGAGGGATTGTGTCTTTGTGGTTGTCCATAGATTCTCTAAGATGGCACATTTCATTCCTTGTCACAAGAGCGACGATGCCACAATAGTTGCTAATTTGTTTTTCAAGGAAGTCATTCACCTTCATGGTGTGCCACGCATAATTGTGTCCGATTGCGACACAAAGTTCCTTAGCCACTTCTGGAGGATATTGTGGCACAAATTGGGAACCAAGCTGTTGTTTTCCACTACATGACATCCTCAAACAGATGGTCAAACCAAAGTGGTCAATAGAACATTATCTATGATGTTGTGAGTTGTGTTAAAGACAATTTTGAAGATGTGGGAAGAGTGTCTGCCTCACGTCGAGTTCTATAACCGATCACTCCACTCCACCACACAACTAGGTCCATTCCAGGTGGTATATTGGTTTAATCCTCATGCTCCGATTGATTTATTACCTCTACCATCTGCTGAGAAGTTAAATTTTGATGCTAAAACATGTGCTGAATTTGTCCTCCTAATGCATCAAACAACTAAGGAGCACATAGAGCGCATGAATGCTAAATATCAATTGACTAGTAGCTAAGGTAGAAAAGAGGTTATTTTTGAATCAGGAGATTTGGAATGGCTACATTTATGAAAAGATAGATTTCCTAAATTGCGAAAATCTAAGTTGATGCCTCGAGCCGCGGGACCTTTTAAAGTACTTGCAAAGATCAATGATAATGCATACAAGATTGAATTGCCTGCAGATTACTGCGTCAGCAACATTTTTAATGTCACTGATTTAAAGCGCTACTTGGGAGACAAACTTAACAATGAGTCGAGGACGACTCCAATTCAAGAAGGGGAGGATGATGAGGGCATCCCTATGGACGATACACCCACACTTGAGTACCAAGGACCGATGACTCATGCCCGAGTCCAACAACTCAATGATCAAGTGAATTTGCTCCTTGTTACTCAAACCAACTATCCTATGAGTGTGCTACTCAGTCCCGGTTATGAATGTATTATACTTTGGAACATGGGAGAAGACATGCTGGATCAGGCCGATTGACGATTGCGACCTTCATCAGCATCGGCCACCACTCAGATCCCCAACGGCATTGGCTATTCAGCAAACACAGACTCCATCAGCTTAAGCCATCAGACCAATCATCAACACCATCGGTCGACAACCAACCATCACACGGACCACAAGCGGCAGCAGGATCCGATCATCTGACATCAATCAAATCTCCATCGGCCATTGGTCGACTACCGATGACTTTGATTGAGCTCCATTCGGCAGTTGATTGCAACACTCTATTGGCATCGGCCACCACTCAGACCTCTATCAGAATCAACCCTTGGCCGATTGTCATCACCATTGGATGATGGCCTCCTTTGATCATCGGTCCAACCAGTATACGACGCCACCTAACTTAGCTAAGTCGGGGTTCTCGTTATGAATGGAGTCATTCTAAGGCGCGGGCCCATATTCCTAGGGCATGGCCCAAAACTCTATTCTGTAAACCCAATAAATAGTTGGAAGCCGCCACGAGTTAGGGTTGGGTTTTGCTTAGATTATTCTGCCGTTGTAGTTTTGTCGTATACCAATTTGTAAAAAGTAAAACCTTGAATCTTTAGATTATCATCTGCAATTTTAGATTGCGTTTACCTTGTTCTTGCAAAGTTCTACGATTGATTTGCAGGATCAAAACCTTCATGGTCAGGTCGACTATGTGAAAGCGTGGTTGATTACGACTAGGCGAGAGGGTATTGTGATTACAAGGTTTCGGTTCCTGATCGGAAGCCTTAAAGCATCAACGTCCACTCATCACCTCAATCGTACCTACCGGAAAATCAGGCCAACCATTTGCACGTCCCCGTGCTCATCATAAGTCGTGGCAATAGTCACCAACATTGTTCCTCCTTGACCAACAATGACACGAGCACTGTTGCCTGCAGCCATTGAAGTGCACCAGCACCGAGCTTCCTCATGACTAATCATAATGCAACCATGGCCAATTTTGATCTGCATCCATCCAAGTGTCCAAGATATATAGGTGTGGTTTGGAATTGAAGCGATAGAATGGTTTCGTTCCTAGTTTGAGGATGAAATATACCCTACTATATAATTAGCAAAGTGTGGTCGCATCCATGAACAACCATGGACAGTCATCTAGATTATCCTAGCCTTTCATTTGCTTTGGTTAAATCTCAACCCTTCATTCTAATTTAATCTAATTGTTTCTCATATAATCTTTCTCCTCTCCTCTAATTTCACCAACGGATAGCAAAATAATATTTTTCATCTAAGATTACATGACAAGTAATTGATCCTTATCCCAACAATCAAGGAGATGAATCAGGTGTTTGAGATCTCCTTCCGAGGCCAACATTGACTTCTACATCCTCCTATATGATTATAGTTTATATGTTAACTTGGGATCTTTATGGTTTGATCTTAGTCCGAATTTTTCCTTTTTAATATAGCTAGAAAGCCCTAAGAGTCCCAGAGTCTTGACTTTCAAACAAAGTCTTGTGTTTTGGTCTTATGAAAATTTCCTTTTGTAGTTCTCTCTTGTTTCTACATATATTATGGTAAGGATCAACTAAGGAGAAAATGCATTGTAGGTCCAAATAGCAGCGAGTCTATTTTGGGAAAAGAAATTGTGGAAGTAGCAAAGGATGATAAAGAGAAATGGGAAGGAGAAATCTATGAATATGATAGGATTCTATGTGCCGACATATTTTTTTTGAAATTCAAGAAACGGTTGGATGCATATCTACATCAATTCTTTAGGTTGCTAAATTCATAATGTCCTGGCAAAGTTGGCTATGAATAATTTGTTTTACTAATTGTTTACTATGCATGAATTGTTTGTTATCACCTAAATATTTTATGATGTTATTTCTTTTGATTTTTATCGTGGTGATAGCATGGATACGTTGTTAGTGGTATTATATGATCGTTTGGTTTGAGTGATAGAACTAATTTTCTATTTGGTTAAAGAACTTATTTTTGTTGGTAGGAGATGTAAAAATTTTTTTGTGTTCATCCTTTCTATCTTTTTGGTGAGCTTAACGCTAATGTATAAAATACACAAATATATATATGCACATTTTTATTCTTTCGTGGCACAGTGTCACATCTTGAACAACGGATGATTATTATGCTTAACATCTTATTAGATATTCATCTTCATCTGGTCGTCCCATGTAATGTCTCAAGTAAGTGAAGCCAAATAAAAAGTAAAAACATGTTACTATGGATCTGTTTGGTAGAGCTCCATATCTTAAAATCTAGATTGGAGCTCTGGATTCACGTGTGATCTAGATCTATTTGTGATCTAGAGTAGATCAAAAATGTTTGGTTGAGCTGAGCTGCTCCAGAAATCTTGGAATAGAAAGGTGGGGGTAAATAGACAATATTATCCTTATTTATTATGCTGGTTAATAGACCTTTGGGTAATTGCAAAGGCCAAATAAGTCAAACAAATCGTTTGTATCATGCAGTTTTTGAACAAAATTCATACAATATGACTCATACTGACATCATAAGTGGAATCCTAAAGATACATCACAAATAAGTCTCTTCTATTCAAACAATTGTGTAAAACAAAGTTTACAATTCAATGAACCTTTCAGATTGTAAGCAAAGTTTCATGAAAATACATAGCTAAAAGATACTACCAAAGGTTGTACATATATCTACAGAAATAAACCTTTATGATTGATAGATATCTGGAAGTTCAAGGTCTACACTAGCAGCATATTTGTCTAATATCTTCTTCATCTCATCCAATCGGACCACAGCTATATTATATGGGAACAACAGATCCTGAACAATCAAAAGAATGGCTTGCATAGTTAGTGTAGTGCATGGAAAGCCAAGGGAAAAACGAAGCTATTGCAACAATGCAAAATGGGGAAAAGTGGTTTGGTCTAAACAAGACGTGAATCTACTAGGAAGTGTGAATCAGCCATGAATCAAGTATATGTCACAAAAAAAATAAATTCATCACTCCTTTAACTAGTCCACCGTAGCAATGATTTGGCACACAGAAGATAAGGAACCAAGTAGAAAAGGGAGAAATAATTCTTGCTCGAGAGAGAGACTCCAACCTTGTGGTGGTGGATGCTGGTGAGGAAGTATGTGTAGTCCCCGACGAGCCATAGCCTAGCTTTAGCATTGCCCTCCGTGCCGGCAGGGCTATGGAAGTAAACGCCGACGAACTCGTGGACGAAGTGCTTCTTAGAGGCCCCCACGCCGAAGTTCTTCTCAAGCCGCCCTCTGCCCACCGTGCGCCCATCACCGCCCGCCGTGTGTAGCATGCCTCCTACCTCCCACCATCCGCTGCATACATTCTGCTGGTGTAACGCCCCGCCCCGAATGGACTTTGCCGTACCGAGACAAGATGCTACGATTTTGGAATAACTCAACATCGTTGTCGACATTTCATTATTTCAACGGTAGTTTCGATACAAGCCTGCTTAATTATTACACGAGTATTTTACAAAGGCCATAGGAGGCATACCTCGTGGCTCAAAGCAGGCATACAAGCAGCGGAAGTCTTATACTGTTCATATTACTACTCTACTCCTTATTGGGAACTAGGAGCGAAACCCTACTCTTCTCCTACGTCTTCATCTTCAAAGCATCCATCTTCTGGGATAGCCTCAAAAGGTTCTTCCTCGCCTTGACCTTCAAACTCTGGGGAGTTAGAAAGAGGAGGGGTGAGTACATACGTACTCAACAAGCCTTGGAAGAGTTTATAGATGAGTTGAGACAAGGGTGGTGTAGGGTTTAAAAAGTCATGCAAGTTTTAAAATACTAAGTGAACCATACCCAATGGTAGAGGTCCCCAACCTCCACCCTAACCTAAGTGATAATAATTGATATTTAAAAACTCGGGGCGAACCCCTGATTCATCCTCTTTTAAACTTTTCACATCAACCCTTCAAATTTCCTCACTTCACAAATCATTCTCCTCATCACGGGATTGCTTTGCAACAAATCCCCAATAAAAACCATCAACTCACCACATCACCACTTTCACTTATGTTTACTTTATCTTGGTACTAGTCTACCCCTCTATCAGGTAGATTCTTCTCCTTTACCAAAACATATTTCATCTCTCAACCTAGGGTTGAACCTTACCCTCTCTCTATGAAGCCATACGACTTCCCGAGCTACACAAGCTTGTTCCCAGCCACTAAGGCTAGCCGTACACCACGAAGGCGTACTCTGGTAATGCTTCCCAACCCACAACTCAGTTTATTTGCTCAAAACCAAATTCAAAGACTACGCATGGGCAACTATCATGGCACTTGCCCATGACCGTGGGCAAGGCTGTTCGAACAGTTTATACTTCTGCAGAAAGTGTACACTTTACCCTTACGACACGAACTTACTCCTACTACCCCGGTAGTAGAGGAGGTTCGTGACAAGGTATTTCCAAAGCCGATCTAGGATAACCTATTACCACATAGAAGGGCCCCTCTCGACCAAGGATCAGGCAGCCTCTGCTCCTTCTCCCCTAAAATCCCGCGGGTGCTCATACTTCTTATACCTTCTCCCTTCCTCCATCTCCAACAATTTATCACAAGCCAAAATCACGTCCGAGTAGGACTTCACAAATCATTCACAAAACCATGAGACACTCCGGCGATTTTACATCTATTGATAATCAAGTGATCCTAAACCCACTAAGTACTTAACCAGGGACTCCCCATAATACCCGCAAGGTTGCACTTTGATGTGCACAACGTTTTTCCCAAGGAATCGGTCCTTATGCGCCACTTGAAGTCGAGCCACGAAGGAGACGATGACTCATGGCAATTTTTACCCAAAATACTTAGACCGGAAATGGCGACCAGGGGGTGAATGGGAGCTTTTAAAATTTCAGACTAAAAATAGCCTTCTATTTTAATTCTGTCTTCTGCGGAACAGGCTTCGAACACACCCTTCGAAGTTCTGGTTCGGAGGTATTTTACATCTCCGAATACAGGCTTCGCTAGGAGCAAAAGTTCGACGTCAAGAAGACTTTGCTCAAAGTGTTAAATGTGACCTACCCTGCCTCCACTATTTATAGCCACTATTCACCCATGTGAATTGACTACTTTACCCCTAGAGTTTACATTGGTTTTGTCTCATCAGAACAGAGGGGTACAAACGGTAGTCTGCTTTATTTGGAGGCTTCTCTTGTCAGCTTTGCAGAGGGGACAACGTCAGCTTTTTGCAGAGCAAACACTGTCAGCCTTTACAGTCTTGGATTCTTCTGAAGCCCCCCTTCGCACGCGAGGGGTGCGGTAGCTTCGGTGAGAAGCCTTGAGCCAGATGGCCTTCGCTTCACCGAAGTCAGTCTTCGATACAGTGATGGTTTTGAGCCGAAGCCGTCAAAGCCCTTGGGCCTTCGCACCAACACCTTCGGAGTGGACCACCATGGCTTCGCAGCTTCTCCCAGCTCGAACTCCGTCAGTCCGTGTACCGAAGCCATGCATGGCCGAAGTACATCAAGTCATCCTCACTCCGGAGCCAGCCTTGCTCCGAAGCTTTCTTCACTCCGAAGCGCCACCTTCGGAGTTCCACCCTTCGAAGTCCCTCCTTCGTCCAAGGCCTCCGCGTGAAGCATTCCATGAGAACTTCGTCGCAGTGTCTCTCCCCGAGCACACTCCTCGACGAGCCTCACCTGGACCGTGCCTTCGATGTATCCAGTACTCCGGAGACCTCTCCGGGTAAGCAACCTTCGGCACACACTCCGGTGTACCGCCCCAAAGTACCAAACCCATCGGTACAGCCAATCATCGTGTACTATCGGACCCCTCCGACAGGCACACTCCGCCGCAACAGCTGCAGCAACCAGAGCCCACCGAACCCTTCGGTGAAACCACCTCCGAACACCTTCAGAGAACCAACCTCCGAACCCCTTCGGAGGGACCCCTTCGAATCAAAGGGTAAAATCTGTCAATCACTCATCACAGACTCCGAAACCAACCCTTGGTTTCTCAATCTCCCCCTTGATGAGTGCATTGACAACCAAATTCAAGTTCAAGAAAATTTGAAAAATTTCAGCACGCAAGTGACCATAAAAACTCAGATCCGAGCCAAATCATGTTACTTGACAAAATAATTTTCCTCCCCCTTTTTTCAATAGAGTAAAAGCCCCTTCGGCAAATCTCCCCTTTGCAAGATAAAAACTCCTCCTGAGTATTTTACCCCCCTTTGCTGCAGAGAACTCAACAAATTCTCCCCCTTTGGCAATGCAAGCATCAAGGAGCATGTAAAAGAGGCATAACTTCAAAATGGGCAGAATTGCAAAGACATATAAAGCAAAAATATGCCAATATTAATACCAAATATCATGTGTTCAGCTCAATTTAACATGCTCTAAAAACATGATGACATCATGTGATTTTATCATTTTGAAATGAAAGCATCACCACTCAATCAAGGTAACTAGACAAGTAAAAGCAGGGACTGCGCAAAGCTAGTCAATTTCTACTCTAGACAGACAAGTCCAGTTCAAGTGGAGCATTTAAAAGCAAACTTGATGATCAATGAATTTTGTTGTTCTTTTCAAAATGCTAGGGGTTATTTGTTTGTCCACCTTATACTTTCCAATCAGGCCAAGCCTAGGCATGAAAGCCATCAGAAGCTTAAAGCAATGATTTTGGCATACAATACACTATCCCAGTTCAGACCAATGTGCAATGGTAAGCAATCTAGAATAGAGTAGTGCGACAAACAAACCCACCTGGATCTTATTGCTTTGAAGCATGCAAATCATGGATTTTTTTGGAAATTTGATTATGTGAACAAATTGTTTAGCACTTGATAAATATCCATGAGTATGTAGAACAATTTTTGCAAGTTGCAATGTTTAGCATCCAGAGAAAGGTGTCTTGCTATCAAGCAGATAAAAGATAGCTAAAGCAGTCCTGCCTAAACATGCTAGATTCAAGACTAAGCAGTGAGCGTGATTTGATTTTGGAAATATAAATCATGCACATAATGTTTTAGATATATTAAATAGAGCTGAGTTAACATGATTTCATGAATTAAAATTAGGCATATAAGTGCAAAAGATGTAAATGCAATCTCACACACAATGAGTATATGCAAGACAATCAAATCTTCTCCCCCTCACAAAATGTCGTAAGGGTGACAAATACCAAGTTCCCCACGCAAGTAGGCAAATCGAGAAGCATCGAGGGGTTTTGTGAAAATATCGGCTAGCTGGTGTTGGGTATCAACATATTGAAGTTCAATATCACCCTTCTCATTGTGATCTCTGAGAAAATGATATCGCACATCAATGTGTTTGGTTCTGGAATGCTGAACCGGGTTGTTTGCAATACAAATAGCACTAGTGTTATCACAGAAAAGTGGAACACTCTTATAATCTAACCCAAAATCCTGCAAAGTGGACACCATCCACAAAATCTGAGAGCAACAGCTAGCTGCAGCAACATATTCGGCCTCAGCCGTCGATTGTGCAACACTAGACTGTTTGCGGGAAGACCAGCAAACCAGTGAAGTACCCAGAAAAAGACAAGTACCAGAGGTACTTTTCCTATCAATTCTACACCCAGCAAAATCCGCATCGGAATAACCTCGAAGACACAAAGAGGAAGACGCCGAATACCAAATGCCAAATTCAAGGGTATGTTTGAGATACCTGAGAATGCGCTTTACCGCTTGGTGGTGCAAAGCTCATGGTGAAGCCTGAAAACGAGCGCACAGACACACTGCGAAGTGTATGTCCGGCCTCATAGCAGTCAAGTAGAGGAGGGAGCCGATCATGCTTCGGAACTCCTTCTGATCTACGGCTTCTCCATCTTCGTCAGGATCCAATGCTACAGATGTAGCCATTGGAGTGACGAGTGGCTTCGCATCAACCATGTCGAACTTCTTGAGCAGGTCCTTGGTGTACTTCGTCTGGTGGACGAAAGTACCTTGTTTGCTTTGCTTGATTTGCAAACCAAGGAAAAAGGTGAGTTCGCCCATCATGGACATCTCGAACTCCCTGCTCATGGCATCTGCAAACTCGGCAACCAAAGCATGAGAAGAGCCACAAAAGATGATATCATCCACATAAATCTGAACTAGGAGGAAATCTTTGCCATGCTTGAGAGTGAACAGGGTTTTATCAACAGATCCCATTAAATACCCCCGCTCAAGCAGAAAAGACTTAAGTCTGTCATACCATGCCCGAGGGGCCTGCTTGAGTCCATAAAGAGCCTTATGAAGTTTAAGGACTTTATGTGGGTATTTGGGGTTTTCAAAACCAGGGGTTGTTTTACATAAACATCTTCGCCTATGAAACCATTAAGAAAAGCACTTTTGACATCCATTTGATAGAGTTTGAATCCCCGGGATGTCGCAAAGGCAAGCAAAATCCTAATGGCCTCAAGACGAGCAACAGGTGCAAAAGTTTCAGTAAAATCAATCCCTTCTAATTGAGAATAACCCTGAGCTACAAGTCTAGCCTTGTTTCTAACTATAGTCCCATCCTCCCCTTGTTTGTTTTTGAAAATCCATTTTGTTCCAATGAAATGAACATTTGGTGGAGGATCAACTAAAGTCCAGACTTGGTTTCTCTCAAAATTTTCAAGTTCTTCATGCATGGCATTGATCCAACTAGAATCAGAAAGTGCATGTCTAACATCTAAGGGCTCGAAAGAAGCAACAAAAGCAGAATTAATGAAATGAGCATGAGAACGTGTTACCCTTTGATCAAGCTCACCAATGATCTGCTCGGGAGGGTGCATCCTTTGAACATGATGTGGAGCCTCGCGGCGGGATGCAGTCTCCCCCTCAACTTGTGCGTTGGAGTGGTCCAAGATGACCGATGTCGAGTTAGTTGCTTCGGGACCTTGTGCCGAAGTGATCGAAGCGGGGTCGGTTTCGGGGGTTGATGTCGAGGGTAGTAGGGGTTCATCCTCGAAATCTTTGGGATCTTCTTCTTCGAAGATAGTCTGTTCCATATCGTGTTCATTTGCCTGTTCAAGAGCAGAACTAACAGAGGGGGTTGATTCATCAAAAGTCACATCACATGACTCGATGACAGTGTTAGTCTCTAAATTATAAACACGATAAGAATGACCATGTGTAGTGTAACCCAAAAAGATCCCGTCAGAAGAACGCGACTCAAATTTGTCCAAATTTCCACGTTTTAGGATAAAGCAACGACAGCCAAAACTCAAAGATGAGTAACCTTGGGCTGTCTCCCAAAATGTAGCTCATAAGATGTCAAATTTAAAATTGAGCGCAAGAAGATTCAGTTTGAGATGTAATAAGCAGTGTTCATGGCCTCAGCCCAGAATTTTCTAGGAGTCCTATGCTCATCGAGCATCGTTCTAGCCATCTCAACCAAAGTGTGGTTTTTCCTCTCAACAACACCGTTCTGTTGAGGAACCCACGGAGCAGAGAATTGATGTTCTATGCCATGCTCCATGCAAAAGTCAACAAAGAGACTGTTTTTGAACTCAGTGCCATTATCACTTCGAATGAATTTCAATGCACCAGGGAGTTCAGTGAAAAGTCTCAAAGCCAAGCTCCGAAAGTATGAAAACACTTCATACTTGCTGACAAGAAAGAAGACCCAAGAGTAGCGAGAGAAATCATCAACAATGACTAACACATACCATTTGCCGCCTAAAGAACTAACCCGAGAGGGATCTACAGTGTCCATGTGGAGAAGTTCTCCGGGTTGTTCAGTCATCACTGTGGTGACTGGCGAGTGCGAAGCGGCAATCATTTTTCCATGTCGACAAGAAGCGCAAACTAAATTCTTCTCAAACTTGAGCTTGGGCAATCCTCGGATCAGACTTAGGGCACTCAGACGAGCAAGCAACTCAAAGCTCATATGCCCTAGTCTCCTATGCCACTTCTAAAGCTCAGAAGTAGAATGTGCAACAAGACAATGAGAAGAACCAGATGACTCAGAAAAATCAGCTCCAAAAACTCTCCCAACTCTAAAGATCTTGCAGACAACAACGCCATCAGAATTGAGTACTTGCGAAGTATCGCGATGAAATCGCACTTCGAAGCCCTCATCAAGCAACTAAGATACAGAAAGCAAATTGTATCCCAGGTTTTCAACCAAAGCAACATCTTTGAGAGTGAAATTCGAGTTAATTCTTACCACACCTTTACCTTTCACTCTACTCCTTCGATTGTTGCCGATGGTGATATGTTCCCTTTGCTTGGTTGTGGTGAGGTTGGAGAACCATGCTGCATCTCCGGTCATGTGGCGCGAACAACCAGAGTCCATGATCCACGTGCCCTCCAAGCCTCGATCTGCCGCCTACACATGATAAGAAAATCTCGATCGCTCAGTGCTGGGGTGAGTGAAAATATGACGAGGCATCCAGCACTGAGTGATACGAGTAGTAGGCACAGTAAAAGTAGACTGTCTACGCACAGGATAATCAGAATGATGCAAAGTGCGAGGTCTACCTACATGCTGTGATCTAACAACATGACGAGGTCTCCTACTCTGACGAGGTACAAAGCTACTCGCCCTGGGTCTACCACCATATGGAACATGGTGAACACCTCGAGGAGCAAAACCTCTCCGAGAAGCACGAGGAGCCTCAAAAACAGGACGATAGTAAAACTCAGACTCATGCATACCTAAAGATGGGTAATGCATGTCCTTGTAACTCATCGCATGAGAGCGTCGCTCATCCTTGATGCGACGAAAACAAAACCCAACCAAATGACCCGCCCGCTGATAGTAGGAACAATGAAAAACTCTCCTAGGGGCACTCTCATGGGTCATAGGAGCAACTCTCACAGGCTCCTTGGGCTTCTACTGAGTGGTTTTCTTGGGAGAGATTTTCTTGGCAGGAGGAGTGGTTTTCTTTGGGGTTTGGGTAGGCTTTTTGGCTGATGGAGTGTCTAACAGAGATCTCTCTTTCTCTAATGTAGTGGGTGAGGTAAAAACAGTTTTGTTCTTACTGTCTGAAGGAATCCTCTCAAAACCCAAACCTAGAGCTACCCCTGCTCTGTCAGCACACATCTTGGTTTGGCCAAGAGCAAGTCCATCCTACCCTTTCCCTCAGTGCATTTGTTAACCACAGAAAGAAGGTACTCATTCTCAGTCATAAGGTTTTTAGCTCGCTCTCTAACAGTGCCTAGCTGGTCCTTAAGGGTCATGCAAGTGTCACACACAGGCTGCACATCCTTAGAACTACCGGCCCTCTCCAATCTAGCCTCTAAATCATGAACATGCTTATCACGTAAATCAATGCTCTCACGTAATAAAGGGCAGTTCATACATTCAGTTATATCATGACTAGAATCCACCATCAAAAGCTGCTTCTGTGCAGTCTCAAGCTCAGATAGAGTTTGAGCATGTACAGAACGCAACTGAGCAAGCTCACCCATTACAACAGTACAAGATTCACATTCAGCATTATTAACTCTAGACTTAAGCATGGCATAATCAGTAGAAACAGATTCTAGCCTAAGTCTAAGGTCTTTTCTATCTCTAGCGGATTGCACAAGTAATCTATCCTGACCAAGAACTACTTCATTCAGCTCATCTAATTTAATTGAAAGCTGGTCATAGGATAGAGGTACCTTAGATGAGTCAAGCTCATCGCCGTTGTGGTCGCTGTCGGCCATGAAGCAAAGACCGGTGAAATCTCGTCCCTTCTTGTCCTTCTTCTCCTCCTTCCTTGGAGACTCCTCCTCCTCAGAGCTCGACTCCTCAGTTGAGGAAGTGTCGATGTCGCTGAGAGCAGCAACAAATGCTCTGGAAGCGGCTTTGGCTACTCTCTTAGCCATCTTGCTGCGCTTGCCCTTCACAAAGGGTTTCCTCTCCTTCTTGTGGTATTTGGAGCGCTCACTCTCATCTCTCTTCTTGAGTTTAGGGCAATTGGCCTTGATATGAGAAGTGTCGCCACACTCAAAGCAACCACTAAAACCACTTCTCCTCTGATCCCGTCTCTCATTGTGAAAACGGGTGAACCTTCTAGCAATGAGAGCAAGCTCATCATCATCCAGAGTATCCACCTACTCCTTAGTGACAGAGACCAGGGAGGACAAAGCAAAACCATCTGCAAGAACACAAGTGCCAGATGTGCTTGGTTCTGCAGTGGGGCCACGGCTAGTGCTAGAAACCAATGCCAATGGCTGTGGCAAAGAGTTTCTGTGCACTGCAAGAGATGCCTTGGCAATCTCTGTGGACTTCATCTTGCTGAAGAGCTCATCACAGGTCAATGTGTCATAGCCTGTGGACTCCTCAATGCTGGATATCTTCACTTCCCATATGCTACGATCAAGAGCATAGAGAAGCTTGATAGCCCTATCATGATCATTGTAGGCAAGCGTCCCATTGGACCGCAAGTTACTCACTATTGCATCAAAGCGAGAAAACATGGCATCTATAGATTCACTAGGTGCCTGCACAAACAGCTGATACCGTTGATTGTATGTGCTTTGGCGCCTGGCCTTAATCTGTGTAGAGCCCTCATGAAAAATAGTGAGAGTGGTCCAAATTTCCCTAGCTGTCCTGAGATGCTGCACCCTATCAAACTCACTCCAACTCAAACCAATGAACAGTATATTTCTTGCCTTGGAGTTGGCATTATACTAATTCTTCTCTGTTTGAGAGGTGCGAGTTTCAGGGATGGAGTATTGTGAGTCCACAATCTCCCAAATTGCATTTCCTTGGCTTAGCAAGTAAGCATCCATGCGCACCTTCCAGTATGCAAAATCAGTCCCATCGAACAGAGGAATTTTACTAACTCTGTCCATGTCGCCAACAGATCACAAAACCGGTTAAGGTCAACTGGTGATCTTAACCAGATCTGATACCAATTGTTGGACCGGAAACGACGACCAAAGGGGGGTGAATGGGAGCTTTTAAAATTTCAGACTAAAAATAGCCTTCGGTTTTAATTCTGTCTTCTGCGGAACAGGCTTCGAACACACCCTTCGAAGTTTTGGTTCGGAGGTGTTGGCGTAAAAGATTACGCTAACAGGTTTCTGTAGAAAAGAAACTAACAAACGAAGTGTTTGCGAAGCAAACTGTTCTAAGCCTCCGAAAGGATAATAGCTTAGAATAGTTCGAAAGTGTGTATTGATTTACTTGTAATCGGTCTGTATTACAGGGTAAAATGGGGGGTATTTATAGGCTCAAACATTAAGGAAAAGACCTATTTACCCCTCTATTACAACCGACATTAAGGAAACTATTTGGTTTCCTTAATAGGGCTAAAATGGTAAAAGACTAATCTAATAGGATAGAAGATAAGTCTTCCATCTTAGCTGGCAGAAAAGATCCTGGAAGGCTTTGGTTCGAAGATATACTTCGAACCAATGCCAGTCTTCGGACTCCGAACGAAGTTCCAAGCCACCTTCGAAGATGACCTTCGGACTATCTTCGAACTGGTTGGCTGTCTTCATGTTGCTTTGGCAATAACTCCGAAGATGGGATATTTTCCCCCAACAGTACCCCTCGAATAC
>JAAALK010001828.1:0-40563 GCA_019279435.1 Zizania palustris
CATTTGCTGAAAATCTTGAAGGCTGAAAGTTGAATCTACAAACATTTTTTCTCCTTTCTTTTTCTTTCCCAGCTTGCTGATCATGTGCTGCCGTATGCAGTGATGCTTTTCGCCATTAACAACTGCATGTACTGCGAGCACATGTTCCACCAAGCCATTCTGAAATTGTTTTTTTTATGCGAGTCTTGTATAAAACAGAAAAACTTTCAGAGCTATTTTTAAAGTGCAGTCTTTGTGTGTGCAAATTCATTGCTGGTGATCCCTTAATCTATCATTTGACATAATATCATATAGGAGGGTGATAGCATCTATTTTTTATCGGAGTCCTTTACTACATCTACTTCCACTTGTTCATTAGAGGTGCATTGGGTGTGTTGACACGAAACGTGCCCCCGCACTTGGGTCAGTCCGACGATCCAAAAGTGCACGGATACTTAGGGACAGGCCTAAGCGTGACGTGGCACCGACGTCGTGTTCCGACTACCCTTAATAGTATTAGGGGGTGGAGTCGCCAGGCAACCAGATTACACAAAATAATCCAATTAGCCGAAAGAAATAGATAACCAAAATAAAATCAGCAAACCAGTCGGAGCCCGTCTGATTCGAAGTCTGATGCGAAGGGTGCGCCGAAGGGTACCTTCGGCGTCTGGTGCGAAGTGCTCCGCCGAAGGGTGCTTCGGCGTTCGGACTGATCCGGCCGAAGGTGGACTTCGAATGGATCTAGACGCGATGATCACCTCCGAACAGCGGGGTTCGACATGAATCTCCGATACAGCAATCTATGATACAATGACGTGAAGGCCACGCGCGGAGTGCAACTTCGTACACGGTGGAGTATGGTCGTGATGAAGCCTGTTGCGACGAAGTATGCTGGCAAAGCCTGTTGCCGAAGCCTGCGGTCTTGTAGAACGGTGTCCTGGGGACCTCCAGAACCGGTCTCTTAGCTCCGGACACCTCCGGTGAAGGGGCTCCGAACGTGCGAACCTGCAACAGAGATGATGCGAAGTACCAATTCGGCCTGAGGACCGAATTTTGCTAAGTGTTGCACTAGTAGAGAAGGTAGCAATCTATTACGCAGATTAGCGGGTACTTCACAGGCGAAGTACCAAGGCGATAGCAATATATTACGTAGATTAACGGATACTTCACAGACGAAGTAACAAGGATTACCACTATTCCATAGTGGCCGGCGGAGGGCTTCCAGGCAAACCCACGAAGAGGTACATGAAAATAAAGGTAAGTAAATACGATCAAAGCATTGGGTTTGGTTTGGTTTGAGTTGGGGGGATGGGGCTCTCCACGCCGGCCATGCTCTCTATTTATAGAGGGTTATCTCCTAATCTAATCTGCTATTAATCTGGCCAGATAGAGATATAGATTGAGCTGGAAACGCGTCAAACTCTATCTCTGCCGAGGTGGGCTTCGGCCATTCCCATCGAGGCCTGCTCCTCGGGCCGAAGCTTCGGTAGCGTGGGCTTCAGCCAGGCCCGTCGAGGCCTGCTCCTCGGGCCAAAGCATCGGTAGCGTGGGCCTCCGAAGGCTTCCTGGCTGAAGCCCATGGGCTGGCTAGAGGCTTTAGGAGCCCATAGCTCAATGGACTTCGGCTCGGTAGGGCTTCGGACAGACCCTGGACATGTGTACTTTTGGCCCAAATCACCAAAAATTGATATTTGATAATCTAGCCATTACTGCCATTTTTTGCTATGAACACATGCCCCCTGCCTTTTAGTGAACTAGTGAACTAAAAGCATAACGAGCTGAAGACGATACCATTCGTATCGGCTTTTCGACACTTTTATGATGTCTGCCACACACTTGGGAAATACTTTTTCAAGTACCTACCATTCAAAGCTCTTCGAAACCGCTCTCCCCACAGGGATTCCAACACGTATGCGTTTCCAGGAGCGATCTCGGCTATCTTAAAAGGACCTTCCCAACTAGGTGACCATTTACCAATTTGGGACTCTTCATGCCTAAGGGTAAAATCGTTTTCCACACCAAGTATCCTATTTGAAACGATTTTGGTTTAACCTTCTTATTGTAGGCTTTAGCTACTCTCTTTTTGTCTACTTCTATGGCTTCTAAAGCCCTTAGTCTCTTATCGGTCACTTCCTCTAGATTATCTTTTAGAAGAGTTTCATATTCATCGACCGATAAGCCGTCTTGCTTTAACACTCTTAAGGAGCCAAGATCTACCTCTACAGGCAGAACGACCTCTTGTCCATATACCAACTCATATGGACTGACCATGGTGGCACCGTGCTTTGCAATCCTACAAGCCCATAATGCCTCGGAAAGCACTTCATGCCACCTTTTAGGAAACTCTTCAATTTTCTTCTTAATAAGCTTAATCACAGTTTTATTACTAGACTCGGCCTGACCATTGGCCTGAGCATAGTAAGGTGAAGAGTTTATCAACTTAATGCCATAGTATTCGGTGAAGTCCCTTACTTCTTTAGAGACAAATGAACTACCTTGATCCGTAGTAAGAGTTTGAGGGATGCCGAATCTATGTATGACGTGCTTTAAAATAAAATCACGTACCTCGTTGTGAGTCATGTTCTTGAGAGGTACGGCCTCGGTTCATTTGGTGAAGTAATCGGTTGCCATCAACACGAACCGATGCCCCTTTGAGGAAGGAGGGTGGATCTGGCCGATGAAGTCTAGACCCCAACCTCAAAACGGCCATGGCTTGACAATAGGATTGAGTAATGAGGCAGGAGCCAACTGAATATTGCCAAACTTTTTACATGCCTCACACCCTCTATAGTACTTGAAACAATCTTCAGTTATAGTCGGCTAGGAAAACCCCGCCTCTTTTGAGCATCCAACTCATCTTTTGGGCCGATTGATGAGTGCCGCAAAGCCCCTCGTGGACTTCTCCTGTAGCCACTTGGGACTGCTCATGGTCTAAACACTTCAAGAGCACTCTGTCGATGGTTCGGCGATACAACGTGTCGTCCAACAACACGAATTTGAACGCTTGTCGCCGAACCTTCCGATCAACCGTTTGGCTAGGGTCTCTCAAATAATGGACGATTGGGACTCTCCAATCGCCCTTGTAGGTTTCAGAGGGCTTCACTGGCCCGCCTTCTAAAAAGACTTCTAAATTACTGACTTCGGGGTGCCCCACGAGCCATTCAAGCTCCTGCTGAAGCCTGGCTGAGGTGGCCATTCGGAGTGTGCTAGGCCGAAGCTCTTCGGAGGGTTCGGACTTCGGGGAGCCTTCTCCGTCCGGGAGGCTTCGCACTATGGGCTCCGGCATGCCAGATCCTTTGATCGGCAGAGCACTACGATCCAGGGGCTTCGGCGTGCGGGGGCCTTTGGCGACCCGAGGGGTTTGACCCGAGGCTTGCGCCCGCCCACCTTTACTGGCTTCGGTAGTAAGACAGAACACCGGCTTTTCCAATACAGAAAATTTCCCTCTTCTGACTTGGTAGCCAGATGCCTGCTGAGCCAAATCATTGGCGACTGAATTGGCTTCTCTCGACACGTGAGATATTTTCAAATCATCAAAAGTGGTAACTATGTCTAGACACTTGTCCAAGTAACTATTCAGCAAGCCATTAAAACATTGAGCATTCTTAGCTACTTGTCGTACTACTAATAATGAATCACCATATGCGTGAACATGTTTAGCGCCTACAGACTCTATTAATTCAAGTCCTAACAACAAAGCTTCATATTCAGCTTGGTTATTAGTGGAAGAAAACTCTAGTCGGGCCGAGGCTTCAAAACGCATACCACTAGGTGATATGAGAACCACTCCAATGCCTTGGCCACTCTTGCAAGCCGAACCATCAAAATATATTTTCCATGGTACTACCTCAACTAGAGCAATAGTGTCACTCCAGCTAACATCTATGTGATGATCAACTATAAAGTTGGCTACGACTTGGCCTTTCATCGCTCTCAGGGGCTCGTAGGCCAAATCGTACTCAATCAACGTGTAAGCCCATTTTCTGATTCTTCCACTTAGAATCGGCTTCTGTAACATGTGATTTATAACATCGGTTTGGCAAATGACAACACATGTAGTGGGGAGAAGATAATGGCGTAACTTAGTGCACACGTAATAAAGTGATAAACACAACCGTTCCACAACGCGTACCTGGTTTCGTCATCCAACAGGCGGTGGCTCAAGAATGTGATGATGTACTCCTTTCCCTCTACCTCCTGGGTTAGCACGGCTCCAATCACGCCATCTTCAGCGGCGATGTATAGCCAAAACGGAATCCTGACCTTGGGTGCTCTCACCACGGGCGGTGATGACAAGCACTCCTTGATCTTCTCAAAAGCACTTTGCTGGATTGCCCCCCAAGCGAACTCAGCTTCATTTTTTTAGTCGGAGCATGGGGACTGTTGGGGGAAATACTTCATCGTCGGGGTCGCTGCTGCAACAAGACAAAGGCAGGTGATTTAATCGAAGGTTTCTAGCATCTAACTCCAGAAGTGTACTGTTGGGGGAAAATATCTCATCTTCGGGGTTATTGCCGAAGCAGCATAAAGGCAGTCAACCAGTTCGAAGATTGTCCGAAGACCATCTTCGAAGATGCCCAGAACCTCGTTCGAAGCCCGAAGACAGGCATTAGTTCGAAGTATGTCTTCGAACCAAAGCCCTTCAGGATCTTTTCTGCCAGCTAAGATGGAAGACTTATCTTCTATCCTATTAGATTAGTCTTTTACCATTTTAGCCCTATTAAGGAAACCGAATAGCTTCCTTAATGTCGGTTGTAATAGAGGGGTAAATAGGTCTTTTCCTTAATGTTTAGTCCTATAAATACCCCCCATTTCACCCTGTAATAGGGACCGATTACAAGTGATTCAATACACACTTTCGAACTATTCTAAGCCATTATCCTTTCGGAGGCTTAGAATAGTTTGCTTCGCAAACACTTCGTTTGTTAGTTTCTTTTCTACAGAAACCTGTTAGCGTAATCTTTTACGCCAACAGTTGGTGCCGTCCGTGGGGAACCTAGTCCAAAAAACTTCGTTCTCTACCAACTTCTTCCATCATGCCTCCTAAGCGGAGCGCATCTCGCAATCCCACTCGGAGGTCCTCTCGGATCTCCGGAGAGATACCCTTCGACACAGTCGAAGTCGGAGGGTCTTCGACTATCCCTCCACCTCAAACTCCGCAAGGGGCTTCTATCCCTCGAGGATACGAAACCTCTCCGCCAACCCCTTCCATACTCCGACCGCCTGGAGCCACTCCGCCACCCTCCATTCCAATTCGAACTGATCATACCAGTTCTCAAGACCCGGAAGGTCCTTCCGGAGGAGATGAAGATAGCCTTGGAGACATGGCCACTCAAATGGCCAATCTTCAAGCTGAGGTAGCGAGGTGGCGACAAGAGGCTGCGAACAGGCTTCGCTCTCAAGCCACCCCAGCTATCCCCGAAGTGCCCGAAGACGACGATCTTGGTTATCCCGAAGCTCCGGAGAACGCCTCTTACGACAATGAATCTCCGTTGCATCCTGAGCTTCAGAAGGTTCGCTTCGATCCGAAGTTCAAAACTTCGAAGCTCTGCAAGTATGCCGGAGACGAAGATCCCAGTGAGTTTGCGCGTTCTTATGCCCTAGCGATTGAGGCTAGCGGCGGAGACAGAGAGACTATGGCGAAGTGCTTCCCATTAGCTCTTCAAGGAGTGGCGTTGAGATGGTTCTGGTCTTTAAAGCCAGGATCAATCATTTCGTGGTCACAGTTGAAGAGGAAGTTTATAAGTAACTTTCAGGGCACCTTCGTGCCCCCCATGTCAACAGGAAGCCTTTTCCAAGTGAAACAGCTCCTCGGAGAAACATTGAGGCAATACTTCAAGCGCTTCGCTCACACGAAGTCGCAAATTCGGGGGCTGTCCACATCCTCGGTGGTTGATGCGGCTCGGGAAGGCGTCAGTCATAAAGGCCTTCTGGATAAACTGCATCGGAAGAGCATCACCACAGTGTCACAGCTGATGTCGTACTTCGAGGAGTACTCGAGGTCAGAAGAAGGTTGGCTTCGGAGGACTACTGCTACTTCGACAGTATTGACGGAAGTTAAAGCAGAGTTGAAGACTTCGGCACAGCCGCAAGAACCAGTCTTCGAAGTGCAACATGATAGAAGAAGAGGGCAAAAGCACCCTCGCTCTGAAGTCTTAAACATTGCACCCCCACAGAAGTTTGCACCAAGAGCTCCACAGTCTGCGGGGAACAAGTCCAGCGGCTGGAGGCCGCCAGGGAAAACGGCTGGCAAGGGCCAGACCCTTTTTTGCTGTATTCATGGAGAGAATCGAAGCTATGCAACTGACACTTGCAAGGCTATCCTTACCCTTCGGGGAGAATACTTGGAGAGAACTTCGGGTCGAGGTAGTACCGACCGAAGTCCTGCAGCAGCAGTGCGCCCGGAGCCGGTCCAGGCTGTGGCGCGGATAGAAAATTTTGATGCTGCAAGGCATCCTCCGATGGCTAATGTTATGCCACCTCCGAAGCAAGAAGAAGGGCAAGATAGAGGAAAGAGAGTAGTTCTCCCTATCTCCGGAGGAGGTACCCTCGGAAGCATGTCCAAGAGACAGCGAAGAGAGTACGTTCGGGAAGTAGGCCATATTGGGACTTCGTCATCTGCAGCTGCAATGCCGGAGTGGTCTCATGTTCCAATATCTTTCTCTGCGGAGGATGCAGCTGGTATTAAGTTCCCGCATGCAGATCCATTGGTTATCACTGCTGATATTGCAGGGACTGAAGTCCGAAGGGTGTTAATTGACGGAGGTAGTTCAGCAGATATCATTTTGTGCAAGCCTTCGATCAGTTATGCATTTCCCGGAAGCATCTTCTCCCAGCGGCTCGTCCTCTGCAAGGCTTCGCAGGACCTCCGCTTGATGCACTTGGCCAGATAGGCTTAGAAGTAACCTTCGGAGAAGGTTTACTAGCCCGAACTAAGAGGTTATCTTTGACGTGGTAGATGCCCCGTATGCTTATAATGTCATCTTCGGACGGGGCATGTTGAATCAGTTCGGAGCTGTGGCGCATCACAACTACTTGTGCATAAAGATGCCCACACAAGCAGGAGTCCTGACAATCTTCGGAGATCAAGCCATGGATCGGAGGGCAGAATATGGTCATGGTCCCCCTCTTGATCCGAGACAAGTAAACAGTGTCCAAGATAATGAAGAAATTTTTTCAGCCTCCTCCGAAGCTTCGAAGAAGTCATTTCCAAGACCAAGTCCCGAAGGAGAGATTGCAACGAAGGTCATTGTCAAAGATGGTAAAGAATACACATTTCAATTTGGTAAAGATTTACCTCCTGAAGTTGCAACTTCCTTGGAAAAGGTCGTAGAAGAAAATTTGGATGTCTTCGCTTGGTCTGACGAAGATATCACCGGAGTCGATCGGGATATTATTGAGCACAGTTTGCTTGTAACCCGAAGGCCCGGCCTGTTCGACAAGGGCTTCGGAAGATGTCCGCAGAGAGAGCTGCTCTAGCTAAGGACGAAGTTGAAAAACTGTTGAAGGTTAGGATTATCAGAGAAGTGGCCCATACAGAATGGTTAGCCAACCCAGTCTTCGTCAGGAAGAAGTCTTCCGGGAAGTGGCGCATGTGCATTGATTTCACATCTCTGAATAAAGCGTGCCCACGTGACCCCTACCCCATGCCCCGAATTGATCAACTAGTTGACTCCACTGCAGGTTCGGAGTTACTAAGCTTCCTCGACGCGTATTCTGGTTATCATCAAATATGGTTGAAGCGCGAAGATGAAATCAAGACGAGCTTTGTAACTCCTTCGGGAGTCTTCTGCTATGTAAGAATGCCCTTCGGCCTAAGAAATGCCGGGGCTACTTTTTCAAGATTAGTTGCTAAGGCTCTAGGTCATCAATTAGGCCGCAATGTGGAGGCCTATATGGATGACATTGTAATAAAGAGTGCTTTAAAGCACCAACATAGCCTAGACTTAGCAGAAACATTCAATAGCCTTCGAGCATGTGGGATCCGTCTTAACCCCGAAAAATGTATATTCGGAGCTAAGGCTGGAAAGTTGTTAGGGTACTTAGTTTCAAGCAGGGGAATTGAAGCTAGCCCTACTCAAATAACTGCGCTGCAGAAGATGGTTCCTCCGGAGAATTTAAAGCAAGTGCAAAAGCTGACTGGACGTCTGGCTGCACTTAGCAGGTTTTTATCAAGGTCTGCGGAGAGGAGTTTGCCAATATTTAAAGCTTTGAAAGGGTCCGAAGATTTTGCATGGACACCGGAGTGTCAGAAAAGCTTCGAAGATATTAAAGATTATCTCAGCAATCTTGCTACACTTACGGTGCCTATTGCGGACGAAACCCTACTTCTATATCTTGCAGCTACAGGTTCAGCTGTCAGCGCAGTCCTTGTCAGAGAAGCGGATATCAATGGGAAGTTGGTCCAAAATCCTGTCTATTTTGTATCCGAAGCATTGTCAGGAGCGAAGACAAGATACTCCAAACTTGAGAAGTTCGTTTATGCTCTGATAATGGCTTCGAGGAAGCTAAGACATTATTTTTTGGCCCATAATGTAATTGTACCAACTTCGTATCCTTTAGGAGATATGCTCCGAAGCAAAGATTCCACTGGAAGGATTGGAAAGTGGGCAGTAGAACTAGCACCCTTCGGCATATCTTTCCTGGCAAGGACAGCTATCAAATCTCAAGTCCTAGCAGACTTCGTAGCAGAGTGGACTCCACCTGTGAAGTTGACTCCGGAGAAATCAGATGACGGAGTTTGGACTATTTACTCCGATGGGGCTTTCCAAGCATCCGGAGCAGGCATTGGGGCAGTATTGATTTCACCGTCAGGGCAAAGAGCAATGTACTCCGCAAGACTCAACTTTAAGTCTACAAATAATATAGCGGAGTACGAAGGAATTTTATTGGGACTCCAGAAAGCACGTGCTCTAGGGGCTACAAGGATAATTATAAAAACAGATTCTCAGATAGTAGCAGGGCACGTAGACAAAAGTTTTCAAGTCCGACATCCACAGCTTGCAAAGTACTTGGAAGAAATCCGCAAGATCGAAGCACATTTCAAGGGTATTTCCATTCGGAGTATACCAAGAGCTGAGAATGTGCAAGCGGACATTTTAGCGAAGGCTGCTGCCGGAGCTGTGGATGTGCCTGACGAAGCTTTCTATGAGGAGCTCAATGTACCTTCGGTGCCACAAGTTGCCTCTGCAGAGATTCTCTGCATTCCTAGTGCAGATTGGAAAGATTCGATCATAGAACTCTTGCAAGGAGGAACAAATTTGCCCGAAGAGCCCCAATTGTCAAGATTAAAGCTCAGAGCAAGAAACTATCAGTTAATCAACGGTATATTATACAAGGCCGGAGTATGTTCCCCTCTACTCCGATGTATATCTCAAGCCGAAGGCCAAGAAATTCTTCGAGAAATTCACGAAGGCCTTTGTGGAAGTCATTTAGCCCCTAGAGCTCTGGCAGGAAAAACACTTCGCCAGGGGCTTTATTGGCCCACAATAACAGCTGATGCGGAGAGCTTGGTCCGCACTTGTCAAGGATGCCAGTGGATGGGTCGACGGAGTCATCGCCCACCAACAGCTCTTCAAGTCATTGCTCCGGTATGGCCCATGGCCAGATGGGGTATGGATCTAATTGGTCCCTTTCCGTTAGCAAAGGGAAATCTGAAGTTCGCAGTGGTAGCTATTGAATATTTTTCTAAGTGGGTAGAAGCAGAACCCTTAACAGCTATCACTTCGAACAATGTACAGAAATTCTTCTGGAAGAACATTATTTGCCGGTTCGGAGTGCCTAGATATCTCACAGTTGATAATGGAACACAGTTCGACGCAGAACCCTTCAGGAAATTTTGCGAAGACCTAGGCATTCAACTATGTTTTGCTGCAGTGAGACATCCTCAGTCAAATGGAGCCGTTGAGCGAGCCAATGGAAATATTTTATCAGGGCTAAATCGAAGAATAGTAGGATTATCAAAGGGACTGTGGACCGAAGAGCTTCCGAAGATTCTATGGTCCATTCGGACTACGCAAACAAGGTCCACAGGTTTTACTCCGTTCAGACTACTATTCGGAGATGAAGCAATGACTCCAACGGAGCTCAAAGGGGGATCATTTCGCAGCACCGAACCAGACATCGAAGAAGAAAGACAAGCTTCGTTAGATTTGTCAGAAGAAACAAGACTTCGAGCTGTAGCTAATTTATCAAAGTATCATCAGCAGACGAAGACTTGGTATGACCCGAAGGTTAAGCTCAGCGAGTTAAGGCCGGGTCATCTTGTTCTACGAAGCATTATAGCACCAGGGAAGTTAGGCAATAAATGGGAAGGTCCATATCTAATTGTCCGCTCAGGGCGCCCTGGTTCATTCAAATTAGCTAATTTAGAAGGTGAAGAGTTAGCACATACTTGGCATGCGGAGCACCTAAAGCGATACTTCGCATAAGGGCTCCTTGTAATTCGCTTGTAATCACCTCTAAATTAATAAAGCATACACCCTGATAGTTGCCTTCCCCTTGACACTCCTAGCTTTCCGAGCGGACGCGCTGGAACGGAAGTCGATCGAGAGGGAAGTGTCATTAAGCTGGGTTGTATTTCCGGACTTCGTACCCATAAAGTTGAAGCCTCCGGTGTGGTGGCTGAAATCCATCCGGAGCCCAAGCTGATACCTTGTAGGCATCCGTAAAAGAGCCAATACCACATTCTACGGAGTCCAAGCTTCGGCTGGTAGACTTCCGTAAAAAGAGCCGAAGGTGGCCAAAATCTGCGGAGTCCAAGCTGCAGCTTGCAGACATCCGTAAAAAGAGCCGAAGGTGGCCAAATTCTGCGAAGTCCAAGCTCCGGTGGTAGACTTCTGCAAAAAAGAGCCGAAGGTGGCCAAATTCTGCGAAGTCCAAGCTCCGGCTGGTAGACTTCTGCAAAAATAGCCGAAGGTGGCTACAATTCTACGGAGTCCAAGCCGTTGGCTGGTAGACATCCGTAAAAAGAGCCGAAGGTGGCCAATTTCTGCGAAGTCCAAGCCATTGGCTGGTAGACTTCTGCAAGAATAGCCGAAGGTGGCTAAAGCAAAACAACATTTAAGCCATGAGCTTCGAATGTTTGTTCATATAAGTCCAAAGTGACAAGATTCTTAAGACACTAAAGTGTCCTGAAAGTTATCTCAATTGATTTCTTTCATAAAACAAAGGTACCAAGTTACCATTCTTCTGACTACAAAGGTCGAAGACATTTCATAAGATTTCAAAAGATCTTTAAATGACAGAGGGGCTCCGAACCCCCAAAAAATTGTACTCCGAAGTTTTTTCTTTGCGCATAACCATCTTTGAATACAGTTCGAAGTTGCTTATACCCAAAGAGGGGCTAGTAAATATGGAGACAATTTTAAATCGACATTCATTATTAAAATAAATGTGTTTACAGATTACACTATGAAAAATTGGTATCTATACCAAGAAGGAATCGAAGACCTCTTCGGTCTCGAGAGCTAGGGGTGGAACGACTAGTTCCAACATCGGAAGTTCTAAGAACTTTACGTTTAACTCTCTTCCTCCCCTTCGAAGCTCTAAAATCCTTCTGCTCTTGTTGAAGCTCGGCCCAAGTTCGAAGCCGCTCGGGGCTTCTTTCCCAGCTTCTAAGATCTTCAGATCTTTTATTTTGGGCTTCACCTTCGTCTTCGGACCAATTAGTGTCTTCAGAAGACGAGGTGTTTGCGTCAATCTCTTTATTTTCCTCTTTAATATAAGACAATATGTCTTTGATTACTTCGGGCGCAATAACGCCGGAGTCATCTCGAGGAATAAGAAATCGAGGACGCTTATAACTCTTTAGAAGTTCAAAGGTGTTCCACAGTGAGCGAAGTTCGCTGTTAAGCTCTAACACTTCGATATCTTCCATAAGAGGCAAAGCCTAAAAATATGACAAACAAGACTTTCATTGATAAATATTTACAAGCATCAGCTTTACATAATCAAAAAATCCTAAATAATCCTAAACCTGCGGGTTCGGAGGAGGCTGACTGCTCGAAGCTTGGCTCCGAACTTGCTTTTGGCGTTGGCCTTCATCAATCCAAGCCTTGATCGCAGATCGACCTTCGGCTCTCCACGAAGTTTGGAAGGCTCGCCAAGCAGTAGCTACGCCTTCGGAAGGAGTCAAAAGTCTCGCGTCGTCGAAGATGATGGAGCCCTCTGCGCTCGGAGTGATTGTTCGGCCCAAATCCTCGTAGTAACGAAGTATTCCAAGGGCAGACACTTGTCCGGAGAGTTCTCCATAACGCATGCCTGCCGTCTTCATTTGCTTCGCTGCTCCTTGGATCCTTTTTAGCCGACGCAGCAGAGTTACATTGTCATCCGAAGGTAGTGATCCAGTAGTACCGAAGTACTCCAAGACACCTAGCATCTGCTCGATGACCTCCGAAGCCACCTTCTCAGACTTGAGCTTTTCCGCATTAAGTGCATCCTTGGCCGAAGTCGTTTCTGCTAAAACTCCGGAGATTCTAGCATTCTCCGTAGTCAAAGCATTCTTCTGAGTCCGGAGTTGGCCAGCCTCTTCTTGTAGTCTTACAAGTTCAGACCCCTTGGCAGCATCCTCCGTCCGCAGTCTTTCAATCTCCGCTCGAAGCACAATTCTTTCTGCTTCGAGCTCTTTCTTCGCAGCCTCCAAGCTTTGCATAGCCCTTCGCTCTGCTAGTATTACATTGTCCATCTGAGCTACTCGACCTTCGGAGAAGTTAAAATTTCTTTGAAGAGTTTCGTTCTCTTCCCGAAGTTGAGCAATTTCGTTTTCGTTCGATAAAGCCGCAGCGCGGGCTAAGACTGCTTGCTAAGAAAAAAGAAAAACTGGAATAAGAAATTATTCATATATAATTTGCTATTTGGTTCGAAGATGCTTTATACCTGATAAGCTGCTCTTTCCACAGCAAGATTAAGCTCCGAACCCTTCGCTCTGCTTAAAAGGGCTACCAGTTCTGTTTCCCCCGACTTTGCGACTGGCTTGACCCAAAGGTTTAACCAAATCCCAAGTCCGGTTTTCTCCTCCAAAAAAGGAGTTATGAGAGGAAGCATTACTGAAGCCTTCTGATCAGCTCTGCTTAGCGAAGGTCCGGAGAGTTCTTCCGAGGCCCTTGGAACTTCTGAAGATGCCCCCCCCTCAGTCGATTCACTTTCATCTGTTGACTCAGATGAAATCGATCCTTGAGCAGGGAGAGGCTCTATGTGTCTTTTTCCTCTTCCAGGCCCCGGTAGAGTAACCTCCGGTTGCGGCTCCGAAGTTGTCGAAGGTCTTTGAATTGTATCTTCGAGGGATACTTTGACAACAGGAGGCTCTGCCAAAACAGAAATATTATACATTCTATAATTTTGCAAAAATTGATAAGAATTATGCAAAATTTACCTTCGACATTCTCTGGAAGATCGAGTACTGGACTGATCGGAGGATCAAAAGTGTAGTCCTCATCCGAATCAGCCGCTAAATCTTGGACTGCAGGAGCATCATCCTGGGGAGTCCTCGTTACTTCTTCGGGAATCGAAGCCATAGTGACTTCGACCCCACCTTCATCCACAGGAACTCCGGCCTGAGTTGTATCTTCTTGAACTACCGAAGTCCTTGGTTGATCAGCATTATCTCCAGACTCCGGTACGTTCGCAGGTACTTCGGCCTCATCTACACCCATAGGGGCTTCGATTTGTTCCTCCTGGGTATCCGGAGCTCTTACTTCTTCGATGTTGGCTTGAGGCTCCGGTATACCTGCAGTATCTTCAATGTGAATACTTTGTTGAGCTGCATCTTCCTCAATCAATTTCATTAAAAATATACCTTCGTCTTCTTTAGAACTACAAATTGAAGCTCTTGAGCTCGAAGGTACAGGATCTAAAGGTGCGAGGTTCTTCGGCTTCCGAGCCACTTTCTTCACCGGAGTCCTTGCGGAGCTGGAAGCTCCGGCTTCAGCTACTCTTTTCTTGGGGCCTTTCTCTTGAGGCACCCAGTCCATCAGAGGGGGCGGAGTTAACTCCAACATTCCCCATACTCTGTTAAATCGTTCCCAACTTCCGACCAATTTAATTCGCCATTCTTTTTCCGACGGAGTTGGGGCGCCCAGAATCTTCTCCGAAGCCCTTACAATTTGCTCTGAAGTAATAGGGGCTGAAGAAGCTAAAAAATAATTCGAGTTAGTCTTTCTTCGAAGTAAATATGTACTATGCATGTTGGTTTCGAAGTTACCTGCAGGGCTCGAAGTATAGTTAATCTTGCGAAGACCGCCTTCCGAGTCATCCTCGAAGACGATAGGCCAGTTGGCCATCAACGGAGGAATTTGCAGTCCGAGGAACTCTTCGGCTAAGTCCCGCATGCTCAACCTTCGTCTGATTTTCTGAAGCAAGTTGAGGCGAGCTTCGAGCTGGCCTTCGTCAGGTTGCACTAAGGCTTCCTTCCGGAACTGGATTTCTTTGAGGGGACCGGCCAGAGGACTGTTCACTCCAACTTCGGCATAAAACCACCTCAGGACCCAATCGGTGTACCATCTAGCATTGATGGCCTTAGCAGGGAATTGCAGGGCATATTCATCACGAAGTCTAAAATTAATGCTTCCGAAGGAAACCACCACTTTCTCGCCTCCGGAGCCTACGAAGGTCTTCGGCTGACAAGTTGCTCTATGAAGCGCAGCAAAGATTTCAGCCCTCCCCTCACAACCTTCGGCTCTCAGTGCCCACTCGAAGATAGCTAATCTAGCTACGGCATTCGGAGATAGCTGGGGGAGGGTTACATGAAACAGGTCAAGTACTTTGGCCAAGAAATCCACGGCAGGGAGGCCCAAGCCCACTTCGAAAAAAGCTTCGAACACTACAACCTCTCCAGGTCTTGGTGATGGAATCGATTCTTTGCCCGGCTTCCGAATCATAACCCCATCACTAATCTTTCCCCCTGCTGTGATTGCCAAAGATTCTTTCTTGCAGGTAGACGACCCCAACTCAAAAGATTGATCCAAGTATTTAGTCGATGGTGGGCACAGACCTTGGTCATCAGGGATTTGGGGATTTCTCCCCCTGCCGCCATGGATGTTGCCGCCTGCATCGAGGGTGTCGCCGCCAATGTTGCTGCTGCTGCTGCTGCGGCCGCCTGTTGCCGAGCCAAGGCCGAAGGAGGCGCAGATCCCTTGGTCTTCACCATCGCGATTGCTGGATTGATCTGAGGGAACGGAGGCTAGGGCTCAAGAACTCAAAGCTAGGGCTCAAGAACTCAAAGGGCTCAAAAACTTTTAACTGAGAGAAAGCGGTGAAAAGGTAATCGGGTAAGTTTTGGGCTCTTTATTTATAGCCTAATCATTCCGTTGGTTACCGTTTGGGCTCTGCCCTTTCGCATTCCCGCCCGTTATTTTCCTTCGGAAATAACGCATCATATAACTTCCGTTAGAAACAGGAACTAACGGCTATTTTTTCTAAGTCTAAAAAGACTTTCGAACTTCCTGAGTCAGTTCTAAGATAGTTCGAAAAGTAAATACCTTACGACTGATTCGAAGTTCATATCTTCATGCGTTTCGAAGATAAAATAAAAACCTATAACCCCTATGATTGGTTATCTTTTCTTTCCGTATACTGCTCTCCTAACGTTACAGGTCAAACGGAGAAGCGTATTCGAGGGGCTACTGTTGGGGGAAAATATCTCATCTTCGGGGTTATTGCCGAAGCAGCATAAAGGCAGTCAACCAGTTCGAAGATTGTCCGAAGACCATCTTCGAAGATGCCCAGAACCTCGTTCGAAGCCCGAAGACAGGCATTAGTTCGAAGTATGTCTTCGAACCAAAGCCCTTCAGGATCTTTTCTGCCAGCTAAGATGGAAGACTTATCTTCTATCCTATTAGATTAGTCTTTTACCATTTTAGCCCTATTAAGGAAACCGAATAGCTTCCTTAATGTCGGTTGTAATAGAGGGGTAAATAGGTCTTTTCCTTAATGTTTAGTCCTATAAATACCCCCCATTTCACCCTGTAATAGGGACCGATTACAAGTGATTCAATACACACTTTCGAACTATTCTAAGCCATTATCCTTTCGGAGGCTTAGAACAGTTTGCTTCGCAAACACTTCGTTTGTTAGTTTCTTTTCTACAGAAACCTGTTAGCGTAATCTTTTACGCCAACATGTACTGGAACAAGTTCGAAGGATAGAGGTGAACCCTAGTTCGGAGTATATCTTCGAACATTGACCCTTCAGAGAGCTTCCTTGCCAGCTAAGATGGAAGGCTTATCTTCTTTCTTATTAGATTAGTCTTTTACCATTTTAGCCCTATTAAGGGTACCAAATAGTTTCCACTATGTCGGTTGTAACAGAGGGGTAAAAGGGTCTTTTCCTTAAAGTTTTGGCCTATAAATACCCCCCGTTTACCCTGTAATGAGGATCGAATACTGAGTTATTAAATACACATCTTCGAACTACTTCAAGCTATTATCCAATTCAGAGTCTTAAAATAGTTCACTTCACAAAAACTTTGCTTATTAGTTTCTAAACTCTGAAAACCTGTTAGCATAATCTTTTACGCCAACAGGGATAAAGGCATCAATCTTGCCGGACAAGTTGGATATAAAGCGACACAAATAGTTCAACATGCCTAGCAACTTTTGCACATCCGTCTTGCATGTCGGCGCTGCAACGTTTCTAATTTTTTCAAGTCTCTTAGGATCAATTTCTATGCCTCTCGCATGAATCATGAAACCTAAGAACTTACCCGCCGACACACCAAAAGCACACTTAAGTGGGTTCATCTTCAACCCATACTGTCGCATCCTATAGAAAGCAACCATCAAATCGGCTAAATGGTTTCCTATAGCATCCGATTTGACCACGACATCATCGATGTAAACTTCTAACATAACTCCTAACAAGTCATGAAATATCAAGTTCATAACGCGCTGATACGTGGAGCCAGCATTTTTCAAACCAAAAGTCATGACGACCCACTCGAACAAACTGACAAAACCAGGGCATCGAAAGGCAGTCTTATAGACGTCCTCTTCGGCCATAAAGATTTGATTATAACCGGCGTTGCCATCAAGAAAACTTAGTACCTTATGTCCCGAGGCATCGTTGATCAGCATGTCAGCTATCGGCATCGGATACTCATCTTTTGGAGTGGCTCTGTTCAGATCACTGAAATCAATGCATACCCGTATCTTGCCGCTCCCTTTCTTCTCTACAGGCATAATGTTAGCAACCCATTCCGCGTACCTGCACGGCCTAATAAATTCAGGCTTGAGTATTCGCTCCACTTCTTCCTTAACTCGGTCATAGACGGCCGAATTAAAGCGGCGGGGCAGCTGCTTATAAGGCCTAAATCCGGACTTGATGGGCAGCCGATGCTCCACGAGCTCGCGGCTTAGTCCTGGCATCTCGCTATACTCCCATGCGAAACAATCGACATACGACCGAAGTAACTTTATTACTTTAGCCTTTTCATCGGGCTGCAAATGTTGGTTTACAAAAGTTGGCCTTGGGATGCTGCCATTACCTATATCAACTTCCTCCAAGGGATCGACCGACACAAAACCTTGCCCTAATTTCTCTACTTCACTAAAGTCCTCGATGGCTTCGGCAATACCATCTTTATTAGACCGATATTGCTCCACACAAGACTTTAGCCAATCTAGATTATTCTTGCTAGACATGACTATTAATACAAAAATATCCGTGCTACTCCAACCAACTTTACAAACACTGGTACAAACCGTCCTCCGGATATGCTAACAAATCATAATCCAAAAGATCTCTACCTGATAGACACTCTACTTTGTTATGGATGGCGTCAACCGGCACATCGGCCAAAGCTACTTGGGCCGAAGTATCCGTGGGGATGACCTCCACCTCATCACCGTCCCATTGTATCAAGCACTAGTGTAGAGTAGAGGGAATGCAACAGTTTACGTGAATCCAGTCGTGTCTGAGTAACACGCTATAATTAAATTGTACGTCGACGACGAAGAAGGCTATTGGCAATGTTTTGTTGCCCACCGTCAACTACATAGAGAGTACCCCCTTGTCCTCAGAGCTCTCGCCGTTGAAGCCGTTGAGCATCAGGTTGGTCTTCTTCAGGTCATCTTCATCCCTGCCAAGTTTCTTCAACAATAAATAATGCATCAGGTTAACAGTGGCGCCGTCGTCGACGAGCATCTGGGAAATCGGCTTCCCATCGATGTGACCCCTGACATAGAGGGGCTTTAGATGGTGAGCCGAGTCCCCAGGCTTCTCGAAGATGGCGTTGCGTGGACCGAGGTTCAATTGAGCGACCTCGGCCTCGTCCCGTGGTAGGGCAAACTCAGCAGGCAGCGTGACGATGTTGATGTCCATCACCTGGGGTGCGGGTCCCTCAGAGATGGGCGAGTAATCATCGTCGAGCATGTCGTCGTCGTCGCTCAGACTAGGAGCCGGGTTGGTTATCTCAGACTAGGGCGGATTTCCTCAAAGATAGCATTGCGCTCGACCTCGGCTTTCTTCTCGCGCATCTCCTGTGCCCGCAACCTTTGTAGGCGTCTCTTCTGTGATTTGGACATGCCTGGAGGAGCCCAAGATGCTTGAGTCTTGGTGCCGGGTGCTACTTTTCGACTTCTATTAATTCTAGCTGAAGTGGTATTGTGCCCTTCGGCCTCGGGCACCCTATGTTCGGAGGGAGCTTCGCTGCGAACCACGTCAGATGGACCGGCCTCGTTCGGCCAATTGAACCAAGCTTCGGCGCAGGGCTCGGCCGAAGCATGAGACTTACCTTCGTCAGGCCTCGGCGATAGAGTCTTTGGGATTGGGACTTCCTGAGACC
The DNA here is from genome assembly GCA_019279435.1 of Zizania palustris. NCBI lineage: Eukaryota > Viridiplantae > Streptophyta > Magnoliopsida > Poales > Poaceae > Zizania > Zizania palustris. The sequence continues at coordinate 18,758 of JAAALK010001828.1, forward strand.
CAACTCTGATAGTTATGGCTTCGGACACCCTGACTTCGGCCTCCGCGTGCTCGCACCCTTCGGCTTCGCTCTGCATGGTCCGATTCAGAGGCACCACGGACAGTCTGTGGATGATGCCCCCTCCGCTGCCTCTGTTCACCCCTACCATCCATGATACTCCAAAGGGAAACAAGACACAGTGTTAGGCCGCAGAGTGTACCCCGACCCAGATACATACGGAGCCCACAGGGTCCCCGCCCAGTCGTACGACAGAGGCATTGGCTGCTCTAGTGGCCTCGCCCACTATAAGCCGATCCCGTCAACCGGAGGGGAGTTCGGCCAAGTCGAAGGTGTCTCGGACCACACCAGCGAAGGGTCCTGCCCGGCCAGAGGTATGTTCGGCCAGTGCGGGCAGAAGCCTCCCATCGGAGAAGTCCAATGCAGTGCGGGGTTCGACAATTGAGGGCCGAAGTTGTTGCACGGGGGACCCGACCACTGGGGTTAGAAGTCATTGTACGGGGGGTTCGGCCATTGTGGCTCAGAACCACCGTGCGGAGGGTTCGCCGGCTTCGGCCCGAAGCCGCCCTTCGAAGGTCTTAGCCCCTTCGGCTGCTTTAACCTAGTGCGCGGTGCTGCTTCCCGGGCCCTTCTCTGATGCTTGCTCAATAGCACATCATATGTCACCTTCGGCCTTTTGCGAGCCTTACCCGAAGGGGTATTAACGTTCTGCTTCCACACTCCTACCTCGGGGTTCTTTGGCACGAGTGTGCGAGTGCGCGGTTCTCCAACAATTACATCTTTCCCCGAGGTCAACACCTTCTTTTCACCGAGGTCGACGGCGTTGACTGGAAAGGATATTTATCTAGCTTCATCTTTGGATCATGGTCTATCTTCAATCGTCCTTCTTCTAAGGCCGATTGTATCTGCCATCGAAAAACATTGCAATCATTAGTATTATGCGAATGTGAATCATGCCACTTACAGTATGGATGCTTTTTTAACTCATAGGCAGGTGGGATGACTTGACCCTTAGGTAACATGAGAAGCTGACTTTTCAAGAGAAAATCAAATATTTTATCACATTTAGTTATATCAAATGAGTACTTGACCTCACTAAGTTTATTCTTTGCGGGGGATGGTCGTAACTCGGAGCAAGTGACAGGTTTATTTTTAGTGCTCCAAACCCATTCGGCCGCGTACATGTCGGCCGAATCCTCCTCCTCTGACTCCTCCTCATCAGAGCGTTCCATGATGTGGATTTCGGCCCTAGGCTTGTTAAACGTCTTAATAAATTTCTTATCTTTGGCTCGGCCTTCTTGGACCAGAGCCTGCTGTAGAACTTGGCTAACTTCTAAAAAGTTTTGGTTATCTAATCTTTCTTTAATTTCGGAACATAACCCGTTAAAAGCTAACTCCGCCAAGTCTCTTTCTGAAATATTAAGGCTAAAACATCGGTTTCTAGTATCCCTAAAACGCTTGATGTATTCGGAGGCACTCTCACTAGATTTCTGCTTAACCGATGCCAAATGCGAAAGCCTAAGCTCTGTTTCACCTGTATAAAAATAATCGTGGAATTTCCGCTCTAAATCATCCCACGTGTGGATGGAGTTCAGCGGGAGCGCCGAAAACCAAGTGAAAGCAGTACCGGATAATGGGAGAGAAAATAGTCTAACCTTTAGAGCATCTATCCCGCTAACCTGTCCACACTGTGCCAAAAACTGACTAACGTGCTCCAACGTGTACTTGCTACCCTCGCCATCGAACTTAGTGAATTAAGGGATCATATAGCCACGAGGGTAGGGTACCGTATCAAGATGGTCAGGGTAGGGTTTACGGTAAACCCTAACCCGTCCCTTGGGCACAAAGCCAGCACATTCCCTAAATAGTGCGCGGACCCGCTCCTCTATATCATCTTGGTATGTTGCTTGTGCGCGCCTCTCATGGGGGCGCGACACATAGTGGGATATCGGCGTGTCGGCCATGAGCGTCTTCCCTACGCGCTATTTGTACAACATGCTCGTGTCCGGGCATCAGCGCGTGTGGTGCGGGCAACGCGGGTATTGGCGCAGGTGGCGTGCGGTATGCAGTATTAGTTTGACCGTATGTATAATGATTGGTCTCGGCCATAAGTGATGAGACCGAAGACATTATCATGCCAGTGCTGTCATTAGTTCTACCGTGCACATGGTTTGCCGGAGGTGCACTAGCTATAGGAATAGGGGGTACGGCCTCAGTGAAGCCGAACCTTCTAAGAGTTGCCTCTACTTGGGAGCTGAGAAACCAAGGGTTGGTTTCGGAGTCTGTGATGAGTGATTGACAAATTTTACCCTCTGATTCGAAGGGGTCCCTCCGAAAGGGTTCGGAGGTTAGTTCTCCGAAGGTGTTCGATGGTTGTTTCACCGAAGGGTTCGGTGGGTCTGGTTGCTGCAGCTGTTGCAGCGGAGTGTGCCTGTCGGAGGGGTCTGATAGTACACAATAACTGGGTTGTACCGAAGGGTTCGGTACTTTGGGCGGTACACCAGAGTGTGTATCGGAGGTTGCTTACCCGGAGAGGTCTCCGGGGTACTGGACACACTTGTCTGTTTGTCTGTGGTGCGCAGGGGACTTCGGAGGCGACAGACGGTTCGTAGCAAGTGAACCGGGGTCAAGCGGGAGGCTTGATGCCAGGGGAGCAGGGAGCTCCGTCACGAAGGATGCGAAGGGGTCGAGGTCGGACCTCGGGTCGAGGTGCGCCAGGAGAAGGCAGTAAGTGCGGAGTGTGACTCCGGGTGAAGGTACTCCGAGACGAAGTCCTCGGAGGTGAGGCACTTCGAAGGGTACTCCGAATGAAGTGACTTCGAAGTATGGTGGACTAAGTCCTCAGTAATGAGGCAAGGTGTTCGAAGTGTGCTTCGGAGGGAGACACTCGAAGGTATATCCGACGAAGGTCTCAGAAGTCGAGGTGCATCGAAGGCATGGTCCGGGTGAGGATCATCGAGGAGTGTGCTCGGGGAGAGACACTACGACGAAGTGCTCATGGAATGCTTCACGCGGAGGCCTTGGACGAAGGAGGGACTTCGAAGGGTGGTACTCCGAACGTGGGGCTTCGGAGTGAAGCAGGCTCCGGAGCGAGGCTGGCCCCGAAGTGAGGCTGGCTCCGGAGTGAGGCTGACTTGAGGTACTTTGGCCATGCATGGCTTTGGTACACGAACTGACGGAGTTCGAGCTGGGAGAAGCTATGAAGCCATGGTGGTCCACTCCGAAGGTGTTGGTGCGAAGGCCCAAGGGCTTTGATGGCTTCGGCTCAAAACCATCACTGTATCGAAGGCTGACTTTGGTGAAGCGAAGGCCTTCAGGCTCAAGGCCTCTCACCGAAGATACCACACCCCTCGCGTGCGAAGGGGGGCTTTAGAAGGGTCCAAAACTGCAAAGGCTGACAGCGTCTGCTGTGCAAATGTTGGTGTTGTCCCCTCTGCGAAGCTGACAAAAGAAGCCTCTAAATAAAGTAGACTACCAGTTGTATCCCCCTGTTCTGATGAGACAAAAACAGTGTAAACCCTAGGGGTAAAGTAGTCTATTCACAGGGCTGAATAGTGCCTATAAATAGTGTAGGCTGGCTAGGTCACATCAACACTTTGAGCATTCATTTTTGAGCTCCTGTACTAGCCGCCACATACTTTGTATTCAGATCTGTGAGTTCAATTTTTGTGTTCCCTGTTCAAGCATCGAAGCTTTGATTCTATGTTCATTTACTGCTTGAGCTTGTATGCGTACATCTCTGCATGCTTCGATCTCTTTTGTCTCACTTCTTTTGAGTTGAGTTTGTGCACTGAATCCTGTCTGGAGAGGTGTGTGAGAAGCCTGTTGAGTGAAGTGTGTTCGAGCGAAGTGTGTGTTTTTTTCAGTGTCTGTTCTCTTTGTGTAAACTGGAGGCGAGGCCTCTCTGATTACTAGCGAAGCACTGGTCTTGGCTTAGATCGAAGCCCGTTTTTCTTCCCTTGTCGAAGTCCTCGGTGAAGTCTGTCTAGTGTGCGTTTAGACCTTCGAAATACGAAACCTAGCACCAGTTGCTGTCGCTGAGTATTTGGTCGAAGTCCACAGAGGGAAGTCTGCCCGTGCGAAGGTGAAGTGCGAAGCCTGCTAGAAGGCACCTTGTGTGCGGAGCCTGCACTACCTTAGCAGAGTTGATCAAAGTCCTCAGAGGGAGGTCCGCTCTTGCGAAGGGTGAAGTGCGAAGCCTGCTCGGAGCACCCTGTGTGCGGAGCCTGCACTGACTTAGCAGAGCTATTTTTTCGGGGTTGTGGGTGGAGCGAAGTCTTCTTGGCTTCGAACCTGTGCTCCTTGCGAAGCCTGTATTCGGAGCTGTAAAATACCTCCGAACCAGAATTAAAACAGAATGCTATTTTGGTCTGAAATGTTAAAAGCTCCCATTCACCCCCCCTCTGGTCACCGTTTCGGTCCAACATTTGGTATCAGAGCGGGTTAAGATCACCAGATGACCTTAACCGGTTTGTGATCTATTGGCGACATGGACAAAGTTAGTAAAATACCTCTGTTCGATGGTTCTAATTTTGCATACTGGAAGGTGCGCATGGAGGCTTACTTGCTAAGCCAAGGAAATGCAATTTGGGAGATTGTGGACTCACAATACTCCATCCCTGAAACTCGCACCTCTCAAACAGAGAAGGATCAGTATAATGACAACTCCAAGGCAAGAAATATACTGTTCATTGGTTTGAGTAGAAGTGAGTTTGATAGGGTGCAGCACCTTAGGATAGCTAGGGAAATTTGGACCACTCTCACTATTTTTCATGAGGGCTCTACTCAGATTAAGGCTAGGCGCCAAAGCACATACAATCAACAGTATCAACTGTTTGTGCAGGCACCTGGTGAATCTATAGATGCCATGTTTTCTCGCTTTGATGCGATAGTGAGTAACTTGCGGTCCAATGGGACGCTTGCTTACAATGATCACGACAGGGCTATCAAGCTTCTCTATGCTCTTGATCGTAGCATATGGGAAGTAAAGATATCCAGCATTGAGGAGTCCGCAGGTTATGACACATTGACCTGTGATGAGCTCTTCAGCAAGCTGAAGTCCAAAGAGATTGCCAAGGCATCTCTTGCAGTGCACAAAAACTATTTGCCACAGCCATTGGCATTGGTTTCTAGCACTAGCCGTGGCACCACTGCAGAACCAACCACATCTGGCACTTGTGTTCTTGCAGATGGTTTTACTTTGTCCTCCCTGGTCTTTGTCACTAAGGAGCAGGTGGATACTTTGGATGATGATGAGCTTGCTCTCATTGCCAGAAGGTTCACCCGTTTTCACCATGAGAGACGGGATCAGAGGAGAGGTGGTTTTAGTGGCTGCTTTGAGTGTGGCGACACTTCTCACATCAAGGCCAATTGCCCAAAACTCAAGAAGAGAGATGAGAGTGAGCGCCCCAAATACCACAAAAAGGAGAGGAAACCCTATGTGAAGGGCAAGCGCGGCAAGGTGGCTAAGAGGGTACCAAAGCCGCTTCCAGAGCATTTGTTGCTGCTCTCAGTGACATCGACACTTCCTCAACTGAGGAGTCGAGCTCTGAGGAGGAGGAGTCCTCAAGGAATGAGGAGAAGAAGGACAAGAAGGGACGAGATTTCACCGGCCTTTGTTTCATGGCCGACAGCAATCACAACGGCGATGAGCTTGACTCATCTGAGGTACCTCTCTCCTATGACTAGCTTGCAATTAAATTAGATGAACTGAATGAAGTAGTTCTTGGTCAGGATAGATTACTTGTGCAAGCCGCTAGAGATAGAAAAGACCTTAGACTTAGGCTAGAATCTGTTTCTACTGATTATGCCATGCTTAAGTCTAGGGTTAATGATGCTGAATGTGAATCTTGTACTGTTGTTATGGGTGAGCTTGCTCAGTTGTGTTCTGTGCATGCTCAAACTCTTTCTGAGCTTGAGACTGCACAGAAGCAGCTTTTGATGGTTGATTCTAGTCCTCATGATAAAATTGAATGCATGAACTGTCCTTTATTACATGAGAGCATTAATTTACGTGATAAGCATGTTCAGGATTTAGAGGCTAGATTGGAGAGGGCCGGTAGTTCTAAGGATGTGCAACCTGTGTGTGACACATGCATAACCCTTAAGGACCCGCTAGTCACTGTTAGAGAGCGGGCTGAGAACCTCATGACTGAAAATGAGTACCTTCTTTCTGTGGTTAACAAATGCACTGAGGGAAAGGGTAGGATGGACTTGCTCTTGGCCAAGACCAAGATGTGTGCTGACATGGCAGGGTTAGCTCTGGGTTAGGGTTTTGAGAGGATTTCCTCAAACAGTGAGAACAAAACTGTTTTTACCTCTCCCACTACCTTGGAGAAAGAAAGAACCTTATTAGACACTCCATCAGTCAAAAAGCCTACCCGGAATCCAAAGAAAACCACTCCTCCTGCCAAGAAAATCCCTCCCAAGAAAACCACTCAGCAGAAGCAAAAGGAGCCTGTGAGGATTGCTCCTATGACCCATGAGAGTGCTCCTAGGAGAGTTTTTCATTGTTCTTACTATCAGAGGGCTGGTCATCTAGTTGGGTTCTGTTTTCGTCGCATCAAGGATGAGCGACGCTCTTAGGCGATGAGGTTCTAGAACATGCACTACCCATCTTATGGTATGCATGAGTCTGAGTTTTACTCTCGTCGTGTTTTTGAGGCTCCTCATGCTTCTCGGAGAGGTTTTGCTCCTCGAGATGTTCACCATGTTCCATATGGTGGTAGACCCCAGGCGAGCAGCTTTGTACCTCGTCAGAATAGGAGACCTCGTCATGCATTTAGATCACAACATGTAGGTAGACCTTGCACTTTGCATCACTCTGATTATCCTGTGCGTAGACAGTCTACTTTTACTGTGCCTACTACTCGTATCACTTAGTGCTGGATGCCTCATCATATCTTCACTCACCCCAGCACTGAGCGATCGAGATTTTCTTATCATGTGTAGGCGGGAGATCGAGGCTTGGAGGGCACGTGGATCATGGACTCCGATTGTTCGCGCCATATGACCAGAGATGCAGCATGGTTCTCTAGCCTCACCACAACCAAGCAAAGGGAACATATCACCTTCGGGAACAATCGAAGGAGTAGAGTGAAAGGTAAAGGTGTGGTAAGAATTAACTCGAATTTCACTCTCAAAGATGTTGCTTTGGTTGAGAATTTGGGGTACAATTTGCTTTCTGTATCTCAATTGCTTGATGAGGGCTTCGAAGTGCGATTCCATTGCGATACTTCGCAAGTACTCAATTCTGATGGCGTTGTGGCTTGTAAGATCTTTAGAGTTGGGAGAGTTTTTGGAGCTGATTTTTCTGAGTCATCTGGTTCTTCTCATTGTCTTATTGCACATTCTACTTCTGAGCTTTGGAAGTGGCATAGGAGACTAGGGCAAATGAGCTTTGAGTTGCTCGCTCGTCTGAGTGCCCTAGGTCTGATCCGAGGATTGCCCAAGCTCAAGTTTGAGAAGAATTTAGTTTGCGCTCCTTGTCGACATGGAAAAATGATTGCCGCTTCGCATTCGCCAGTCACCACAGTGATGACTGAACAACCCGGAGAACTTCTCCACATAGACACTGTAGGTCCATCTCGGGTTAGTTCTTTAGGCGGCAAGTGGTATGTACTAGTCATTGTCGACGATTTCTATCGCTACTCTTGGGTCTTCTTTCTTGCCAGCAAGGATGAAGTGTTTTCACACTTTTGGAGCTTGGCTTTGAGACTTTTCACTGAACTCCCTGGTGCATTGAAATTGATTCGAAGTGATAATGCACTGAGTTCAAGAACAATCTCTTTGTTGACTTTTGAATGGAGCATGGCATAGAACACCAATTCTCTGCTCCGCGGGTTCCTCAACAGAACGGTGTTGTTGAGAGGAAGAACTGCACTTTGGTTGAGATGGCTAGGATGATGCTCGATGAGCATAGGACTCCTAGAAAATTCTGGGCTGAGGCCATGAACACTGCTTGTTACATCTCAAACCGAATCTTCTTGCGCTCAATTTTGAATTTGACATCTTATGAGCTACGTTTTGGGAGACAGCCCAAGGTTACTCATCTTCGAGTTTTTGGCTGTCATTGCTTTATCCTAAAACGTGGTAATTTGGATAAATTTGAGTCGCGTTCTTCTGACGGGATCTTTTTGGGTTACACTACACATGGTCATTCTTATCGTGTTTATAATTTGGAGACTAACACTGTCATCAAGTCATGTGATGTGACTTTTGATGAATCAATCCCCTCTGTTAGTTCTGCTCTTGAACAGGCAAATGAACACGATATGGAATAGACTATCTTCAAAGAAGAAGATCCCGGAGATTTCAAGGATGAACCCCTACTACCCTCGACATCAACCCCCGAAGCCGACCCCGCTTCGACCACTTCGGCACAAGGTCCCGAAGCAACTACCTCGACATTGGTCATCTTAGACCACTCCAACGCACAAGTTGAGGGGGAGACTGCATCCCACCCCGAGGCTCCACATCATGTTCAAAGGATGCATCCTCCCGAGCAAATCATTGGTAAGCTTGATCAAAGGGTAACACGTTCTCATGCTCATTTCATTGATTCAGCTTTTGTTGCTTCTTTCGAGCCCTTAGATGTTAGTCATGCACTTTCTGATTCTAGTTGGATCAATGCCATGCATGAAGAAATTGAAAATTTTGAGAGAAACCAAGTCTGGACTTTAGTTGATCCTCCACCAAATGTTCATTTCATTGGAACAAAATGGATTTTCAAAAACAAACAAGGGGAGGATGGGACTATAGTTAGAAACAAGGCTAGACTTGTAGCTCAGGATTATTCTCAATTAGAAGGGATTGATTTTACTGAAACTTTTGCACGTGTTGCTCGTCTTGAGGCCATTAGGATTTTGCTTGCCTTTGTGACATCCCGGGGATTCAAACTCTATCAAATGGATGTCAAAAGTGATTTTCTTAATGGTTTCATAGGTGAAGATGTTTATGTAAAACAACCCCCTGGTTTTTGAAAACCCCAAATACCCACATAAAGTCCTTAAACTTCATAAGGTTCTTTATGGACTCAAGCAGGCCCCTCGGGCATGGTATGATAGACTTAAGTCTTTTCTTCCTGAGCGGGGGTATTTGATGGGATCTGTTGATAAAACCCTGTTCACTCTCAAGCATGGCAAAGATTTCCTCCTAGTCCAGATTTATGTGCTTGATATCATCTTTGGTGGCTCTTCTCATGCTTTGGTTGCCGAGTTTGCAGATGCCATGAGCAGGGTGTTCGAAATGTCCATGATGGGTGAACTCACTTTCATCCACCAAAGCAAACAAGGTACTTTCATCCACCATACGAAGTGAACCAAGGACCTGCTTAAGAAGTTCGACATGGCTGATGCGAAGCCACTCGCCACTCCAATGGTTACTGTTGGGGGAGATAATCCCGGAAGCCGAAGAGGGCCCCACAGCCAGGGGGTCCAAAGCGCAGCGTCGGAGGTTACCCTCCGGGACCAGGACGCCTGAGGCTGCCCTCCGGCGGAAGGACACTGGAGGCCATCCTCCGGGAACGAGAGGCCGGGGGCCACCCTCCAGCAGAAGGATGCCGGAGGCCGCCCTCTGGCGGAGGGACACCGGAGGCCATCCTCCGGGAGCAAGGTGCCGGAGGCCACCCTCCGGCAGGGAGATGTCGGAGGCCGTTCTCCAGTGGAAGGATGCCGGAGGCCGCCCTCCGGCCCGCAGTGGCGAACCCAAGGGGAGTACTGGCGGGAAAAGGACTGGACAAATGTACGGAGAGACAGGATCGCGATCCTTTGAGCCGTGTCGGGCGGCGCGGGCAGTGTCCGACACGGCTGATACGCTGTCAGAGTCGAATCTTCTTGTCTGTACTATGTATCGTCTGTTTTGTCTGTACTACCGACCGGTGTGGGGCCATGTAGCCGTTGGCGGTCCAGAGGCGCTTGGTCCTCTGGACGGGGCGCCTTATAAATACCCCTTAGTTGTAATTGTAAGGGACAGGCTCAAGGAGCATTGAATACACTATCCTCATTTCCACCAAGAAAACCTGTTGGTCCGATCCGTCGTTCCAACAGTTGGCGCCGTCCGTGGGGACCTTAGTCCAATAAGCTATCATCCTCTACACCCACTCATCAAAGCATGTCAAGTCGAAAGGGAGCAAGCGCGGTTCCTCCGCGCCTGTCAGACCGCACCGCCGGGGTCGAGCCCGCCGCGATCCCCGACCCCGGCCCTTCGGTCCCTACCGATATGCCGGTCGGGGCGCCCTCCCTGGAGCCAACCCAGATGCCGGAAGGGACGCCCGAGGCCAAAGGCCCTACCGGCATACCTGAGCCAACCTCCGTCAACCTGGTGGGGGTGCCGGAGGTACCGCCGGTGCAGCACGCTCCAACCGGACCCCCGGTGGTGTCCCTTCGGACTGACTACGCCCGCTCACGGGACCCCGACACCGCTTCAGGAGGAAGCGGGAGTCAAGCCGACGCCCTGGCCGCTGAGAACGCCCGGCTGAAGGCAGAACTGGCCTTGTGGCGCCAGGAGGCGTCGCTCCGCCCTCCAGAGCCCCTCCGCGCCGCGAAAGCTATGGCCGTGGCGCTAAGCGACGATGAATATCCAGAGGACGAAGAGAACCCGTCGTACGACGAGGAGTCCCCCTTGCATCCGGACCTTCAGAGGGTGCGCTTCGGCTCGAAGTTTCGCGCCGCCAAGCTCCCCAAGTACTCCAGAGACTCCGACCCTGGGGAGTTCTCCCGCTCCTACGCCCTGTCCATAGAGGCCTCCGGAGGAAGCCGGGATACCATGGCTAAATGCTTCCCCCTGGCACTCGAAGGGATCGCCCTCCGGTGGTTCTGGTCGCTCCGACCCGGGACCATTCATTCGTGGGAGTAGCTGAGGAAGAAGTTCGTCAACAACTTCCAAGGGACCTTCGTGGCTCCCATGTCCACCGGTAGCCTCTTCCAAGTGAAGCAACAGCCCGGGGAAACTTTGCGGCAGTACTCTCAGCGCTTTGCGCACACCAAGGCCGAGATCAAGGGGCTTTCGGCTTCCTTCGTCATCGACGCGGCCCGAGAAGGCGTCACCCACCCAGGTCTCCTCGATAAGCTCCACCGAAAGCCTATCTCTTCAGTGGCACAACTCATGACGTACTTTGAAGAGTACGCCCGGTCCGAAGAGGGCCAAATGTGCCGGCAAGCGATGGTAGCCCCCGTCCGGGCCCCGAGCGCCAGGGCGTATGAAGCCCCCCGGATCCTCGCCGGGGCGCGCGCCATGCTTCCGACTTCTGCCGCCAGGAGCCCGGTCGGCAGGACCCTGTCCATCGAGACTCTTGGCAGGGCCGAAAGCACCTTCGGGGGGAAGTCCTCAGTATTACCCCCCAAGCCCCCGCCAAGCACCTGCACACGCCCGGCGGAAGCCACCCAGCCGGAGCCAAGCTTCCACCCCGAGCGCTTTCCAGGGAAGCCTTTTACTGCAGCGTCCACGGCGAGAACCGGAGCCACGACACCGACTCCTGTCGGACCATACTCGCCCTTCGCAGCGACTACCTCGAGCGCAACGCCGGCCGCGGCTCCACCGACAGGGGGGTCGCTACCCCTCGCCTCGATCCTGGTCTCGGAGTACGGCGGAGCCCTGGCCCCCAAGCTCGAAGGCGCCCCAGACCGATGGAAGCGAGTGGTCCTCCCCATATCCGGAGGGGGAGCCATGGGGGCTCTTTCCAAGCGGCAGCGCCGAGACTACGTTCGGGAGGTTGGGCATATTGGCACGTCCAGCCCCTCGACCCTCCCGGAGTGGTCTCATGTCCCCATCACCTTCACCGCCGAAGACGCCTCCAGAGTCAAATTCCCGCACGCCGACCCCCTCGTCATTTCAGCAGACATCGCCGGAGCTGAGGTGCGTCGTATACTGGTCGACGGGGGGAGTTCCGCTGACATCATCTTCGTGCAGGCCTTCGATCAGCTATGCCTGTCGCTCAAGCACCTACTGCCAGCTTCGCACCCGCTCCAAGGCTTCGTAGGCCCCCCGCTGGACGCCCTGGGCCAGGTCCTGTTGGAGGTGACCTTCGGTGACTCCCCCCTGCAGCGCCGCGGAGAAATTCTGTTCGACGTAGTCGACGCCCCGTACGCCTACAACGCTATCTTCGGGAGGGGGATCCTCAATTGCTTCGGAGCCGTCGCTCACCACAACTACCTCTGCCTCAAGATGCTGACTCCTGGGGGGGTGCTGTCAATCCTGGGTGACTAGGCCGCGGCCCGCCGGGTCGAGTACGGCCATTCAGCACCGTTGGAGCCACGGCAAATTCACAGTGTCCGCGAGGGCGCCGAAGGAGCCAGCCTCGCAGGAAGCGAGGACCCCGAGCAGAAGGGCCGCCCCGCCAAGCCCCTCCCGGAGGGAGAAATCATCACCAAGACCTTGACCCAAGGAGGGAAGGATTACCCGATCAAGTTTGGAGGGGGCCTGGAACCGGAGGTGTCGGCGCAGCTCGAAGCCATCATCCGCGGCAACCTCGACATCTTCGCATGGTCCGACGAGGACATTACAGGAGTCGACCGCTCGATCATCGAGCACTCGCTGGCCGTCGACCCGAAGGCACGTCCGGTTCGCCAGGGCCTCCGGAGGCTTTCCACCGAGCGGGCTGAGCTCGCCAAGGCTGAGACAGAGAAGCTGCTTCGATCAGGGGTCATCCGGGAAGTGAGTCATACCGACTGGTTGTCTAACCCAGTGTTTGTCCAGAAGAAAACATCGGGCAAGTGGCGCATGTGTATCGACTTTACTTCTCTGAATAAAGCTTGCCCCCGTGACCCCTACCCCCTGCCCCGCATTGATCAACTAGTTGACTCCACAGCCGGAGCAGAACTCCTCAGTTTCCTCGATGCTTATTCAGGATACCACCAGATCTGGCTAAGCCCCGAGAACCAGGTGAAAACAAGTTTTGTCACTCCAGCCGGAGTATTCTGCTACCTCCGGATGCCCTTCGGCCTTCGCAATGCCGGGGCAACCTTCTCCAGGCTAATCTCCAAAGCCTTGGGCCATCAGTTAGGACGCAATGTGGAAGCATACATGGACGATATCGTCATCAAAAGCGCCACCAAGAGCCACCACGGATCAGACATAGCTGAGACCTTTGACAGCCTCCGGCGATGTGGAATCCGGCTCAATCCGGACAAATGTGTCTTCGGAGCACGCGCAGGGAAGCTGCTTGGGTACCTCGTTTCCAGCCGGGGCATCGAAGCCAGTCCAACACAAGTTTAGGCGCTACAGAACATGCCCCCCCCCTCAGAACCTGAAGCAAGCGCAAAAGCTGGCCGGGCGGTTGGCGGCCCTCGGGCGCTTTCTGGCAAAATCAGCAGAGCGCAGCTTGCCCATCTTCAAGGCGCTCCGAAGTTCTAAGCATTTTGAGTGGACCCCCGAGTGTCAGGACTGCTTCCGACAAATCAAGGAATATCTCTCCGGCCTCGTGGCCCTCGCCACACCCCAGGCCGACAGCCCTTTATTGGTCTACCTCGCTGCCTCCGGCACCGCAGCGAGTGCGGCTTTAGTTCAAGAGGAGGAGCTCGGTGGGAAGCTAATCCAGCGCCCTGTCTACTTCGTTTCCGAAGCCCTCGCCGGAGCCAAGGCTAGGTACTCCGAGCTCGAAAAGGTGGCCTACGCCCTGGTCATGGCCTCCCGGAAGCTCCGGCACTACTTCCTGGCTCACGATGTCGTCATCCCGACTGCCTACCCGCTAGGCGACATGTTCCGGAACAAGGACGCCACCGGCCGCATCAGAAAGTGGGCGGTGGAATTGGCCCCGTTCGGGATCTCTTTCGTCGCCCGGACAGCCATCAAGTCCCAAATCCTCGCCGACTTCGTCGCAGAGTGGACGATGGCCCGCGAACCCACGGGCGCCGAAGCAAGCGAAGGGGTTTGGACCGTCTTTTCGGACGGTGCTTACCAGGCCTTGGGGGCTGGGGCCGGAGCAGTCATTGTCTCCCCATCCGGCCAGCAGGCCCTGTATTCTGCTCGGCTGAACTTCAAGGCCACAAACAATATCGCCGAGTACGAAGGAGTCCTCTTGGGACTCCGCAAGGCGCACGCGCTGGGAGCCGCACGTGTGGTCGTCAAGACCGATTCCCAAGTAATCGCCAGGCACATCGACAAGAGTTTCCGGGCTAAGCACCCCGACCTCGCCTCCTACCTCGACTCCATCCGCAAGTTCGAAGCATCCTTCAAGGGTATATCCGTCCAAAACATTCCGCGAGGCAAAAACGGCCAAGCCGACGCCCTCGCCAAAGCCGGGGCAGGAGCTCAAGCCTTGCCGCCGGGGGCTTTTTTCGAGGAGCTCACCCAACCTTCGGCGCCCCCTCGCAGCGAGGCGTCCACCTCCACCTCCTCGGACGAGCCCCCACCGCCACCATGGCCAGCTCCAGTCCTGTGTACGGCTGATGCTGATTGGCGGGAGCCCATCCTGCGCACGCTCGCAGGTAGCGAAGACGACCATCCTAGCCCAGACCAAGCTCGCCTGCAGCTCCGTGCGAGGTCATTCGAGGTTATCAATGGCATTCTATACAAGTCCGGAGTATGCTCCCCGCTACTCCGCTGCATCTCACACTCGGACGGAGTTGCCATGCTCCGAGAAATCCACGGGGGGCTGTGCGGGAGCCACCTGGCACCGCGGGCCCTCGCAGGCAAGGCTCTCCGACAAGGCGTATACTGGCCCACCGTCGTAGCCGGCGCCGAAGAAGTCGTCCGCACCTGCCAGGGTTGTCAGTGGATGGGGCGGCGCAGTCACCGACCTCCAGCAAGCCTGCTACCCATCCCCCCTGTATGGCCTTTGGCCCGCTGGGGCATGGACCTCATCGGGCCACTCCCCAGAGCAAAAGGAAACCTGCGCTTTGCCGTTGTCGCCATCGAATATTTCTCCAAGTGGGTCGAAGCGGAGCCATTGACCTCCATCACATCCCGAAGCGTCCAGAAATTCTTCTGGCAGAACATCGTGTGCCGTTTCGGAGTACCCAAGCAGCTCACATTGGACAATGGAATGCAGTTCGACGCCGGACCCTTCCGGGCATTCTGCGACGAATTGGGAGTCCAGCTCTGCTTCGCCGCCGTGCGGCATCCCCAGTTTAACGGAGCCGTGGAGCGAGCTAATGGGCACATCCTTTCAGGCCTCAATAAACACATCGTCGGCTTAGCCAAAGGGTTATGGCCCGACGAGCTGCCGAAGATCTTGTGGTCCATCCGGACAACCACTTCCCGGGCCACCGGCTTCACTCCATTCCACCTCTTGTTCGGCGACGAAGCAATGACCCCAACAGAGCTCCGAGCCGGTTCGCTGCGCGTCACAACACCCGAGGCCGATGACGAGCGCACCATCTCCCTCGACCTGGCCGAAGAGACGCGGCTCCGAGCCATTGCCAACCTATCCCAGTGTCAGAAAGAGACCAAAGCTTGGTACGATCCCAAGGTTAAGCGCAATGAGTTCCAACCGGGGCACCTCGTCCTTCGCGCGGTGGTCGCTCCCACCAAGCTGGGCAACAAATGGGAAGGACCGTACATTATCACAAGGTCTGGGCGACCGGGATCCTACCGGCTCGCCACCCTAGAAGGCGAAGAGCTGAAGCATACTTGGCACGCGGAGCACCTGAAGCGCTACTTTCCGTAGAGTCATCACTATATTCCGCTAACGGCCGATGGCGCCTGCTTTTGTATCCTAATTGCGTAATAAAATCACCAGACAAGTATTTTCGCCCAGCACGAACGCGCAACGACTCTAAGAATTTCGCTTCACCGAAGCAATTGGGTTCCGAGCTTCGGCTCGACGCACCCCCGCTACCGGGTTCCGGGCTCTGACTCGACGCACCCCCATTTTCGGGTTCCGAGCTCCGGCTCGACGCACCCCCATTTTTGGGTTCCGAGCTCCAGCTCGACGCACCCCCATTCTCGGGTTCCGAGCTCTGGCTCGACGCACCCCCGCTCTCGGGTTCCAAGCTCCGGCTCGACGCACCCTCACTATCGGGTTCCGTGCTCCGGCTCGACGCACCCTCGCTATCAGTTTCCGAGCTCCGGCTCGACGCACCCTCACTATCGGGTTCCGAGCTCCGGCTCGATGCACCCCCGCTCTCGGGTTCTGAGCTCCGGCTCGACGCACCCTCGCTATCGGGTCCCGAGCTCCGGCTCGAACGCACCCTCGCTATCGGATTCCGAGCTTCGGCTCGACGCACCCTCGCTAGTGGGTCCCGGGCTCCGGCTCGACACTCCCTCACACTCGGACTCCTAGATCCCGTCCGAAGTGTGCCGCTCCCATACGTGGGATACATTCAACGCGCCTTCCTCCTAGCTGGTTAGCGCCCAGCCGGCAAACCGACTACCCGCTAAGGGGGGAAGGGAAGGAGCAAGGCGAAAGACTTCAACCGCACATATCGAAAGCACGGAGGGCGTACAATGTTTATTACAAATCAAAGACAGAAAAGAAGAGTCAAGAGAAGTTCTGATCCAAGCCAAGCAAGAACCGAAGGCCCCCTCGGTCGGAGGGGCCACCCGAGCCAGAGCGCGCTTCGGTCGAAGGCCTGGGCGCGGCTCGCATGGACCTTTCCTTCCTCTTCTTTCACTCCTCCTCCTTCTTCTGGGCGCGAAAGGCCCTCTGGTATTCTTGAAGTTGGGCCCAGCTGCGCAGATCGCCCCCCGGGGGGCGCTTCGTCCAAGCCGACCTCTGTATCAGACCAGTCAACCGGTTCGGGGGATGAGGACAGGGAGCGGGGCCCTCTTTCTTCCTCCTTGACATGGTTCAGAACCCCTCAAAGGACGTCAGGATCCGCGCGCCTGTCACTACTACGGGGAAGAACGAAGCGCGCAGGCCGGTTCGCTCTCAAAGCCTCGAAGATAGCCCATCGATGTCGAAGGGCGTCGTCAAAGTCAAGCACTTCGACGTCACAGTCGCAACCACAGACACCCTGAGTGAGCCCCAAAAAGTACTCTTTATTAATATATGATTAAGTTCCCTAAGCTATTACAGGCGAAGACAGCAATAGACTTCGAAGGAGCTACACCTTCGGGTCTAGCGAATTGGCCGAGGCCGAAGGCTTCGAGGAAGCCGGAGGACCACGCGCGCGGAGCGCCGCCTCCAGCCAAGCCTTGATCGCTTCAGGACCCTCGGTCTTCCAGACCGCCTTGAGCACCTTCCAGGACTGGGTCAGCGCGAGGCTCGGCGTCCGGAGGTGATCCCCCACGAAGGCGACCGGATGCGGGCTTGAGGATGAAGGAAGCGGAAGCCCAGACGCCTTGAGATGCTGAAGAATTCCATAAGCGGCCACCCGAGCGGACACCTCTCCATACTGCGCCATGGTAAGGTGTATTTGCCGGATGGCGGCCTAGATGAACTTCACCCGGCGGACCAGGGGCTCCCGGGCGATGTCGAACGTGCCACAGCCGGTGCCGTAGCACGCCAACACCTTCCGGAGGGACTCTACGGCATCAGCCGCCATCTTCCCAGCCTCGGCAAGAGCTTCGGTCACCTCCCCATTCCGGGCGTTGAGGTCCACCTCAACCCGCTCCATCTGGGCCACCCGGGTCTCGAGGGCTTCGACCTTAGCTACCGCCTCTGAGGCTTGGGTCCCGAGGCGAGACACCTCCCCTTCGAGCCGCTCCGCTTCCGCAGCACGGGATCGAAGCCCCTCCGCTTCGGCAGCTCGGGCTCGGAGGGTGTCAATCTCCACTTCCAGCTCGTTGGCCCGGGCGGCCCGAGCGCGGAGCCCCTCCAACTCCGCGACGCGGGCCTTGAGGGAGTCCATCTCCGCTACTTGGGCCTCAAGCGCTTCGACTCTTGACGCCCGAAGCCAGAGGGCCTCGACCTCCGTGGACCAGTCGCGAGCCAACCTCTCCGCAGTAGCCACCCGGGCCGCGAGTTCCGCGGCGTCCGCCTCGTGGCGTTGGCGTTCGGAGAGCAGGGCAGTCAGCTGCCCCCGCGCCAATGCAACCACCTGCGTACGAAGAAGATGGTCAGAAGAGGAGCTAAGGATATATCGAATGTACTCAAAGGAGGTACCTGGCCTGCTGCCATCTCAATGGCCCTCCCGAGGTCCAGGCCGTCGGATAGCCCCAGTTCACCTATCACCGGAGCCTCGCGCAGCCGCAAATAATAGTCATGAACCGGGGCCACCCTGGACGCGAAGTCCTCGCCGTCCGCCAAGAAGGGGCGCAGGAGGGGCACGGTGCCGCGCTCACCTCGACGATCGGTAGGGGGCTGAGGCCGGACCTCAGCATCTTCGGCGGCCTCCGGAGGGGCCCTTTCGGAGCTTCCGGACTCAGTCTCGCCCTGCTGGCCCGGGGCCCCCCTCGCGTCGATAGGGGCTACGGACCTCGCGTCCGGAGCGTCTTCGAGGAATGGGGCGACTGGTTCGACGCCTTGGGCCGACGTGCCTGCGCAAGCGAGCAAAAGTTAAGGTCGAGAAAGCCCTAGCGTTGGAGGAGTACGGATAAGCTATTGTACCTTCGTCCGCAGCGTCGGTAGGGCACTCCGGAGGCTGGACGTGCTCCGACGGGCTCGGGCGATAGAAGAGGTTGTCAATGGAATTCACCGGGGAGCCCGCCGCTGCCCGCGGCGAGCTCAGCCTCTATGTCGGCACTCTTCTCAATGGCGCCGAGTGGGTCGACCAGGCCCCCGCGGTCCAAGCTGTCCGTAGCCCTACTCTCGTGGGAGCCGACGGAGCCCCCCTCCGAAACTGGTTCGTGTGAGGGAGCGGTCTCGGGGCATGGCGTTCGCTTCGATGGTAGGTGCCCCCTACCTTGTCCCGGGTGCGGGCTCCGTCGGACCCGAGCGAGGGGGAGCGTCTTCGCTTCTTCTGGCGCCTGGCCGAACCGATGGGGTCGGGTCCGGAATCGTCAAGGGGTCTCCCGACTCCGACTGGGCCCCGTCACTGGAACCTCCGCACTCGGAGTGGGAGGCGGAAGAGCGCCCCGGCGATAGCTGCCTCGACCCCTTCACTATCTTCTTCTCTTTGGGGCGGCGCGGAGAGAGGCCGCCATCGACGTCGGTCGCCTTTCTATTCGAACGTCCCGAAGGACCTCGCCTTCCAGGAGGGGCGGGGGCGAGAGCTCAAGCGCCCCCCACACCCTGTTGGAACGCTCCCAAGAGCCCACCAACTCCATTCGACGGGTCCGCTCGGCCGCGGTAGGGACTCCGAGAATCCTTTCCATCGTGCGGGCTACCTCCTCTGGGGTCCGAGCGACGAGCGATCCTGCATTCGATCATCAGAGCCGGAGCACCCTTCGAGCACGAAAAACAGGAACAAAACGATGGAGGCGGACACTCACCAAGCCGGCGGGTGTTGGCGTAAAAGATTACGCTAACAGGTTTCTGTAGAAAAGGAACTAACAAACGAAGTGTTTGTGAAGCAAACTGTTCTAAGCCTCCGAAAGGATAATAACTTAGAATAGTTCGAAAGTGTGTATTGAATAACTTGTATTCGGTCCCTATTACAGGGTGAAATGGGGGGTATTTATAGGCCCAAACATTAAGGAAAAGACCTATTTACCCCTCTATTACAACCGTCATAGTGGAAACTATTCGGTTCCCTTAATAGGGCTAAAATGATAAAAGACTAATCTAATGAGAAAGAAGATAAGTCTTCCATCTTAGCTGGCAGAAAAGATCTTGGAGGGCTTTAGTTCGAAGATGTACTCCGAACCAATGCCTATCTTCGTACTTCGAACTTGACTCTGGGTATCTTCGAAGATGATCTTCGGGGAACCTTCGAACCAGCTGACTACCTTTATGTTGCTTCGGCAATAACCCCGAAGATGAGATATTTTCCCCCAACAGTAGCCCCTCGAATACGCTTCTCCGTTTGACCTGTAACGTTAGGAGAGCAGTATACGGAAGGAAAAGATAACCAAACATAGGGGCTATTGGTTTTTATTTTATCTCCGAAATACACGAAGATATGAACTTCGAATCAGTCTTAAGGTAATTACTTTTCGAACTATCTTAGAACTGACTCAAGAAGTTCGAAAGTCTTTTAGACTTAGAGAAAATAACCGTTAAGTTTTTGTTTCCAACGGAAACTGTAGCAGGCGTTAATTTCGTAAAAGAAGTAACGGCAGGAATGCGAAACGACATGGATTAACAGTAAGAAAGTGAAGTCTAGGCTATAAATAGAGGGCCTAGAAGTTACCCGGTTACCTTTTCACCGCATTCTAGCAACCAAAAACTTTTGAGCCCTTTGAGTTCTTGAGCCCTAGCCTCCATTTCCTTAGAGCAATCCGGCGATCGCGATGGTGAAGACTAAGGGATCTGCACCTCCTTCGGCCTTGGCTCGGCAGCAGGCGGCCGCAGCGGCAGCGGTGGCAGCGTTGGCGGCGGCACCTCCGATGCCGGCGGCAACATCCATGGCGGCAGGGGGGAGAAATCCCCAAATTGCCGATGACCAAGGTCTGTGCCCGCCATCGACCAAGTATTTGGATCAATCTTTTGAGTTGGGGCCTTCTACCTGCAAGAGAGAGTCTTTGGCAATCACAGCAGGGGGAAAATTAGTAATGGAGTTATGATTCGGAAGCCAGGCAAAGAATCGATTCCATCACCAAGACCCGGAGAAGTAGTAGTATTCGAAGCTTTCTTCGAAGCTGGCTTAGGCCTTCCTGCTGTGGACTTTCTGGCGGAGGTATTGGATCTGTTTCATGTAACCCTCCCCCAATTATCTCCGAATGCAGTAGCTAGGTTAGCTATCTTCGAATGGGCGCTGAGAGCCGAAGGTTGTGAGGGGAGGGCAGAAATCTTCGCTGCACTTCATAGAGCAACTTGCCAGCCGAAGACCTTCGTAGGCTCCGGAGGTGAAAAAGTGGTAGTATCCTTCGGCTCTATCAACTTTAGTCTTCGGGACGAATATGCCCTTCAGTTTCCTGCCAAGGCCATCAATGCTAGATGATACACTGATTGGGTTCTGAGATGGTTCTATGCCGAAGTTGGAGCGAGCAGTCCTCTGGCTGGGCCCCTTAAAGAAATCAATTCCGGAAAGAAGCCTTAATGCAGCCCAACGAAGGCCAGCTCGAAGCTCGTCTTAACCTGCTTCAGAAAATTAGCCGAAGGTTAAGCATGCGGGACTTAGCCGAAGAATTCCTCGGACTGCAAATTCCTCCGCTGATGGCCAACTGGCCTATCGTCTTCGAGGATGATTCGGAAGGCGGTCTTCGCAAGATCAACTTTACTTCAAGCCCTGCAGGTAACTTCGAAACCAACATGCATTGTACATATTTACTTCGAAGAAAGACTAACTTGAATTATTTTTTAGCTTCTTCAGCCCCTATTACTTCAGAGCAAATTGTAAGGGCTTCGGAGAAGATTTTGGGTGCCCCAACTCCGACTGAAAAAGAATGGCGAATTAAATTGGTCGGGAGTTGGGAAAGGTTAACAGAGTATGGGGAATGTTGGAGTTGACTCCACCCCCTCTGATGGACTGGGTGCCTCTGGAGAAAGGACCCAAGAAAAGAATGGCTGAAGCCGGAGCTTCGAGCTCCGCAAGGACTCCGGTGAAGAAGGTGGCTCGGAAGCCAAAAAATCTCGCACCTTCGAATCCTGCGCCTTCAAGCTCAAGAACCTCAATCTCTGGTTCTAAAGAAGATGAAGGTATATTATTAGTGAGATTGATTGATGAGGATGCAGCTCAACGAAATATTCACATTGAAGATACTATAGGTATGCCGGAGCCCCAAGCTAACATTGAAGAAGTGAGAGCTCCGGATACTCAAGAAGAGCAAAACGAAGCCCCTATGGGCGAAGATGAAGTTGAAGTTCCTGCAACTTCAGTTGTGAGGAAAGGAGGACTGCTCACGGAGATACTCGACAGCAGAAAATTTAACTGTGATTCATATGCTGA
>JAAALK010001829.1:0-40688 GCA_019279435.1 Zizania palustris
GAACGCCTTCTTCAAGATCTTTTCACTTGATTGGGTCGCTACTTCAGACCGTCTTCGTAGTAGGCATTCTCTGAGGTGTTCAATGGGTATGAGTACAAAGAGTACTCAACAAGCCACCGCAAATGCAAGTAATAATGCAAGATAATAACAAAGGAAGGATAAAAGCTAAAAGTGCGGAAAAGTACCTTTTCAGTTATTGCTTTTAGTGTAGTCAAATTTTATCATGCGGAATAATAAACATGAACATCAATAATACCATCTAACTCGAGGAGTACGTTTTACCTCCTCGCACAACAGTCCTTACATGTCAAACCATCATGCACATACATATCAAAGGTAAACTAACTGTGGGATGTCATGCAACTCGTCCTTGACTGTGGGCTCGCCTTTTCGAAAAGATTTGTGACTCTGATCAGAGATGTACTACTGTACCCACAAGGCACGCACTCATCCCAAACACCAAGGTGTAACGAGATGACCCATACCACTGGGAACTCGTGCCAAAACCTCAGCATGAAATGCTCCAAGCGATAACCACCCGCTCTAGGTTTCGCCGGCGCGCCGGGCCGCATCCCAGCTAACGTCGCACCCCCTTTTGCGCCACGTCGGTACAAGCCACCCGCAGGTGCTGCTTGACCCATCTCCAAATGGTGGCCTCGGTTTGGAACACTCCATACCTTAGTTAGGACTTACCCATTAGACTTGTGGTTAGTACGGAAGTGTATTACAACGGATCCTACAGACCGGTCCTTATAGTGCCCCGGGTGCTACCGACCAATGCCCTAGATTGCACCCGGAACCCACCATGCATTCACTCACAACCACAACTCCAACACCGACAGAATTCCAAAGATGAGAACAACGGGGATCATATAGTAGAACCAATCGCTACGACTCATTTTTAATCCTATAGCAATCGTGTCAATACATTGGACACTAGATAATAATACTAATCATATGGTGACAAGGAGTTTAGGCTAGAGAGCATGGCTTGGGTTGCACATCAAGGTCGGGGGATCCTAAATAAATATATTGTAAGAGTTTCATTTGACTAATGCATGTATATCCTATGTGTTTTAGCGATAGTTTAATAAAACATGGGTTCAACATGCTCAAAAGATTTGTTTGGTGACTTGCTTGTTCAGCGAAGGGAGAGTGAGGAACTTCCGGGAAATATTCCGGCTCCTCGACGGCGTCATAATCTTCCCAATTTAAATAAAGTAAAATAAAATAAATACAACATTCAATTAAACAATATAAAACCCACACAACAAGCACATAGGTTTAAATTGGTTTAATTTAAAGGGAATCAAGTTGTCAAGTTTCCGTAATTTATTTTATAAATAATTTAAAAGGAATTTTAATGGAATGTTGTCCTTTGTGAAAATGGGTTTTTAATTGTGAAAAACCTCATTTTAAGTTCTCTATTTAATTTTCAATAAATGATTCAGAGAAAACTTAGTGGTTTCACCATATTAACAGGAAATGAATAAATATAAACTTTACTGAAATTTAAATAATTGAATTTACATTTTTACCCTAGGGGCATTTGAATACCTATTAAATAAACATGAAAAGTCCAAAGTAAACATACTGTTTTATTGCATGAACATGAAGAGAATAATATTACAAATTTTTCTGAAATTGGAATGGTAATTTTTGGAGTTAAAATGCGCCAGATATGAATTTTACAAGTTTAAAACAGTTTCTGGAATTTATTTTAAATTTTAAAATCGCCTCGGGTCAACGGTGAGCCAGGCCCACGGTGAACCCGCGCACTGTGCGCGTGGTCCGGCCCAATTTGGACCGTTGGATCCAGATCCAACGCACGGGGCGAGGCGGGGCGTTAAGTTGCGATCAATGGCTCACAGCGCTCGGTACCACATTGACCAGATGGACGCGCGAGATTAAACGGCGAAAAGGTCCTATTCTACGCCGTCGGATCGAGATCGTGCGGCCAGGATCGAATCCGGCACGGCACGTGTCGGGGGGGGGGGGGGGGGTTAAGTACCCGTCTTCCCCGACTCCGGCGACTGCGACGGCGAGCGATTCCGGCGATGACGAGGGCTATCCGGCCTAGCTAGGGCTAAAAACTGTAAAGAGGGCACTGAGGGGAACAAGAGGGTACCCTTGCGGTGGTGAACGGTTGACGGAGCAAGGCCGGACGATGAGCGGAGGCGGCGAAGGCGTTCGGGTCCTTGGCGGCGACGGCGATTCGGCGGGGTTCGTCGATGGCGAAGGGGTGGCCGAGGTCGGCAAGGTCCTTGCGCTCGCAGCGGTGCGGTCAGTGAGGACGGAGGGGGACTCCTGCGACGGCGAGCGATGGCTGGAGTAGCGGGCGGCGGTGGAGAGTAAAAAGTCGAACTGGGGCGCTCTGGTTCGTTCTCGCAGCGAGAGGGCGTAGGGGTATAACGCGGACGACCAGGGGGTTTAAATAAGGTCACCGGCGGGGGCAGAGGGGGCGCAATCGGGGGAGGACCGAAATTAAAATGGCCTTAACGCCGACGAGCTCGGTTGCGAGGGGATACGTTGAACTTGGACGCGATTCGGTCGGGTTTAAGGGGGAAAACGGTCGGCGCGTTGAGGGGGATTCATTTGCGGCAACGGATTAAAGGGAGTGGGCCGGCGGGGGCGGATCCGAGGCGGAATTAGGGCTTCGGCCGGCGAGGGGGGGATTTGGGGGTGGATCCCACGGGGACGAAGGGCCTGACAGGTGGGGGCCACATGCCAGCGGCCGTGAGCGAGTGAGTGAGGCGGCTGACGGGTGGGGTCGGGTTCGGGCGTGAGAGGGGGCGGTTGGCGCCGACAGGTGGGGCCAGGGTGTCGAGCGCGCGCGCGAGAGGAGAGGGGCTCGCTGACGGGTGGGGTCAGGCTGTCAGTCCGAGGTGGGCGGGGGTAACGGGCTGGGCCGGCAGGGAGAGAGAGAAAGGGAGGGGGGAGGCCCATTACTGTTAAAAATGTTTTCTGATTAACAATAATTGCATAAATTGGTTTAAAATAATAGGGCTACTTCCAAGGTTGATAAAAATTTGTAAAAATTCTCAAAAATATATCTTGGTCTAGGGATCATGTACAAAATTTTCTAGCCCCTGGTTTGATCATTTCATCTAGGTTCTAGTTCAAAAAGATTAAGGAGGGTATTAAAGGTATTTCCAAATAAATAATTCCAGGAAATGGGATTTAATAATATTTTTATTTGTTTGAAAATTAGGGGTGTTACAAACCTATCCCCCTTACAAAAAGTCTCGTCCTCAAGATTGGAACGCTACTCGAATAGCTCAGGGTATTGGGCTTTCAGTTCGTCTTCTTTTTCCCATGTAGCCTCTTCGGCGAGGTGGTTGTCCCACTGAACCTTGCAGAAGCGGACCACACGACTCCTGGTTACCCTTTCCTTAGTTTCCAAGATCTTAACGGGTTTCTCGATGTAGGTCAAGTCCTCTTGAACGTTGAGCTGTTGGAGATCGGCTTGTTCGACGGGCATACGAAGACACTTCGTCAGCTGAGAGACGTGGAATACATCGTGAACTCCTGCCAAGGATGGAGGCAGTTCTAGTTGGTATGCCACTTCTCCTTGCCGTCGGAGGATCTAAAAGGTCCGACATAGCGGGGTGCTAGCTTGCCTTTCATGTTGAACCTTTGAGTGCCACGGAGGGGAGTGACTCGGAGATAGACATAATCACCCTCCTCAAAGGTTAGGTCTCTTCGTCGGTTATCGGCGTAGCTCTTCTGTCGGGACTGGGCTACCTTCAATCGGTCCCTAATGATCTTGACCTTCTCTTCAGCTTCTCTCAATATGTCTGTCCCAAACAGTTGCGACTCTCCAGTCTGATCCTAGAGCAACGGCGTTCTGCACTTACGCCCGTAAAGTGCTTCGAACGGGGACATTTGCAGACTGGCTTGATAGCTGTTGTTGTAGGAGAACTCTGCATAGGGCAAGTTCTTGTCCCACATTCCGCCAAAGTCTAGAGCGCAAGCTCTAAGCATATCCTCCAGTATTTTGTTGACCCTTTCGGTTTGACCGTCGGTCTGTGGACGATAGGCGGTGCTAAAGTTCAGCCGGGTGCCGAGCTCCTCTTGAAGGTTCTTCCAAAACTTGGAGGTAAACTGACTCCCACGGTCGGATACGATCTTCTTAGGAACTCCGTGAAGGCACACGATCCGGGTCATATACAACTCGGCCAATTTGGCGACAGTGTAAGTTGTCTTGACGGGGATGAAGTGAGCCACCTTGGTGAGTCAGGTCGATGATCACCCAAATAGAATCCATGACCATCTTGGGTCCTAGGCAGTCCCGTGATGAAGTCCATCCCTATTTCTTCCCACTTCCATTCGGGGACTTTGAGGGGTTGAAGAAGTCCAGCAGGTCTTTGATGCTCTACCTTGACTCGCCGGCATGTGTCGCACTTGGCCACATACTCAGCTATTTCCCTCTTCATGCTGACCCACCAATATTTTTCCTTCAGGTCTTGATACATCTTGGTACTCCCGGGATGTATGGAGTATAAAGTGTCGTGGGCTTCTCGAAGGATGAGGGTCTTCAACTCAAGGTTTGTCGGGTACGCATATCCGGTTTCTGAACCAGATGGTACCATGCTCGTCCTCGGAGAATCCGGGGGCTTTACCCTTCCGCATGTTCTACTGGATCTCCAGGATGTCTGGGTCTTCCTTCTGCTTTTCTCAGATCTGGTCTATTAAGACAGGCCTAGACTCCAAAGCAGCGAGGTACGCTCGGGTGGTGATCCCTAAATTCAGCCTTTCCATCTCCTTGTATAGCAAAGGAGCCTAGTCCCGAATCATGATGGCATTGCAGTACCCTTTGCGACTAAGGGCGTCTGCCACCACATTTGCCTTGCCTGGATGATAATGGATGCCCAAGTCATAATCCTTGATGAGTTCCAACCATCTCCTTTTCCTGAGGTTCAGGTCTGGTTGGGTGAATATATATTTGAGGCTCTTGTGGTCGGTGAAGACCTCACACCGATTCCCCACAAGGTAATGTCTCCATATCTTTAAGGCATGAACCACGGCTGCTAACTCCAGGTCATGGGTCGGGTAGTTCAGCTCATGCGGTCTAGCTGTCGGGAGGCGTAGGATATCACCTTCCCATCCTTCATCAAGACACATCCCAAACCTTGGCGAGAAGCATCGCAGTAGACGTGGAAGTCTTTCTGGATGTCTGGTAGGGTCAGGATTGGGGCTGACACGAGCTTCTCCTTGAGGGTTTGGAAGCTTTCTTCACAATCTGTGGTCCATTCAAACTTCACTTCTTTTTGTAGCAGTCTGGTCATAGGCTTGGCGATCTTCAAAAAATTCTCGATGAACCGGCGGTAGTATCTGGCCAATCCGAGAAAACTCCGGATCTCGGTCACGGTTGTGGGTTGCAGCCAGTTGGTCACTGCTTCCACGGTGGTTGGGTCCACTGCTATTCCTTCAGGCAGATATAACACGACCGAGGAATTTCACCTCTGACGACCAAAACTCGCACTTGTTGTATTTGGCGTACAGTTGCTGTTCCCTTAGCTTTCCGAGGGTCAGACGAGGTGGGTTTCATGTTCTTCCTTGGTATTGGAGTATACGAGGATATCAGTCGATGAATACCACGATGAACTTATCCAAGAACTCCATGAATACATTGTTCATCATGTTCATGAAAAAGGCCGGGGCATTCGTGAGTCCGAATGACATCACCATGTACTCGTAGAGTCCATAGCGGGAGGTGAAGGCGGTCTTGGGTATGTCTTCTTCTCTAATCCTCAATTGGTGATAACCTGACCTGAGGTCAATCTTGGAAAACACCGAGGATCCTTTCAGTTGATCGAATAGGTCATCGATCTGAGGCAATGGGTACTTGTTCTTGATGGTTACGTCGTTCAAGGCTCTATAGTCCACACACATCCTTTTGGTCTTGTCCTTTTTCATGGCAAAGATGACCGGTGCACCCCAGGGTGAGGTACTCGGTCATATGTACCCTTTCTGCTCCAGGTCTTCGATGTTGCTCTTGACTTCGGCTAGCTCATTGGCGGCCATCTGGTATGGGCGCTTGGAGATTGGAGTGGTCCTGGGGACAAGTTCGATTCTGAATTCGATGTCCCGCTTGGGAGGCATTCTGGTAGGTCCTCGGGGAAGACGTCCATGAACTCCTTGACTATGGGCACTTCTTCAAGGGCTAGCGAATGGAGGGATGCTCCAAGTGGTTTGCGGCTGGTCATCCGAAACGTGACGGCTTCGCCTTCAGGTTGGTCACTGTGACGGACTTGTTGGCACAGTCGATCACTCCCTTGTGCTTCATCAACCAGTCCATCCCTAGGATGAGGTCGAGTCCGGTGCACTTTATGAGGACTGGCTCGGCCCGGAACAATACTCCTTGGATCTCTATCTTAACCTTAGGACTATATAAGTGGGCTAAGGTTTTATTGCCTGGAGTGGCAATCATCATAGGGACTGATAGAGGGAGTACTTCCAAGTCGTGTGTTTTCACAAAATCTTCCGAGACGAAAGAGTGCGTTGCTCCAGAGTCAAATAAAATCATAGCTGGTACGGAATTTGCGGTAAACGTACTGAGCACGACTTCGGGAGCCTCCTGAGCTTCCTCCGCGCTGATGTGGTTAACGCGGGCACGAACCGCCTGTGGGGCTGCTTGGGGTGAGGACACTGGTGCGAATAGTGCCCTTCCTTCTGGCAGTTGAAGCAGACGACCGGCCTCCCTTGGCGATCCTTCAAGATCGGGGCCTTGGCGGCGGGCATCGGCTGAGCAGCCGAGCTGGTGGAGCGGGGCGGGGATGCCCAGCATTGGATCCACCGGTGGCGTGAGGCGGCCTCTAGGCAGGCCGAGGATGGTGGTGGAGGAACGAAGCGGGGACTCTGGGAATTCGCCTGTTGATGCTTGAAGGCGATCATCTTCCTCTTCTTGAGGTCCAGCTTGTTCTGCTCAGTCTCTTGGATGAGCGCTTTATTTACTAGCCGTTGGAAGTCGGTGTAGTCGGTGGCGACGAGCTGGATGGACAGCTCATCCTTAAGTCCCCGGAGGAACTTAGCCTGGCGGAGGGCGTCGGTCCGCACCTCTTCTAGCGCGTAGCATGCCAGACAGTTGAATTCATGGAGATACTCCATGACAGTCTGGCTGCCCTATTGCAGGTCGCGGAACTCCTGCTGCTTCACCGCGATGACTCCGGCGGGGACGTGGGTGGCATGGAAGGCGATAGTGAACTCCGCCCATGTCACCACATGGTCCTCTGGCTAGGACTCGTGGTAGTTGTCCCACCATTCGACGGACGGGACCCTGGAGCTGGTGAGTGGAGAAGGCCACTCGCTCCCGGTCGGTGCAGGGGAGGAGGTCTAGCTTCTTCCCAATGGTGCGGAGCCAATCTCGACCTCCATGGGGTTGGTGGTGCTAGAGAAGATGGGTGGGTGCACGCAAGGAACTCCGAGAGTTGGGGAGCGGGCGCGGGTGCTGGTGCGCGAGGGGCAGGCTCCCCATTTTGCAGACTGGTCCAACTGAGCTTGTTGGTGCTGCATTTGAGTGAGGAGGGCGGTGATTAGTTGGTTCTGGTTCGCCATCATTTCCGCCAAGGTGGGATGGTTGGCGGATGGCGACCCAGACTGTCGTGGGCCCGTTGCACCCCAGTTGGGTACAACACCCTCGGGCGTGTCACGGCTTCCTCCTTCTCCATTGTTGGAGCCGGTGTTCTGGTGGTCGGCCATCTTCTGAATATATGACGTTATAAGGCAAAGAAATGATGAAACAACCATACAACCAAAAATAGCTCATAAGGCTCAGCATATAAGTGGTAAATAGTGTTCATTACAATCAAGCTCTTATTCTATCTACAACACAACTCGTTGTAGATAGCACCGCATACAAAAATTATCTATTAGAAAAGCGGTATCTAGCGCCTACTCACCACCGGAGGCGGTCTCCGTGCTCTCGGAACCACGAGTACGCGGCTCCCGAGGGATGGTGGGTTCGAGAAAATTCTCGATAATCGGGTCGGAGACGAGGCCGGGGCGTGGTGCAGGGGCGCTGGCGGTGGAGGGTCTGGCTGTGGAGGGGTGTGGCGGGATCCTCTTGGGGTGAGGGGCGGGCTCACGGATGGGCTTCCTCTTCCTCGGGAGGAGGGGAACCATCTCCGCGATGTCCTTCTGCAACTGCATGATCTTCCGCTGTAGCTCGCCGTTTTGTTGGATCAAGTTCTTTGTCTCCTCACGAAGAAACTCAACCGCCTCATGGTGCTCATCAGCGTCGAGCACCGCCTCAGTATGGAGGTCATCCATAGCCTGAAGAAGACGCGACTGCTGGGCCATGACTGGATCACGCACGGAGTGAACTCCGAGGTAGATGCTACGGTAGGCACCGGGAGTGCGCTTCGGCACAAGCCGGAAGGACGAGTTCTGAAGACGATCATCATAGATCATCCTCAGATCCATAAGAGCCCGGAGAGCGACGCGTTGGCACTGCGACGTTGAAAGTCGGGCCCCCAAGTGCGGTGGTGTAGGGCGGCAGGTGCTCCCCAGAGCCGTGGACGGTGAGGGAGACGTCGCAAGGCCTGGCGAACTCCTCCAGGTACACCCCCTAGAATTCGGGCTCGAAGAGGAACCCGAGGAAGGTAAGCATCATACGGAGCTCCCGGACGAAGCCCTCGTAGTGGCGGCAGTAGCTGTGGACTTGGTAGATAGGCATCCACAAAACAACAAGTTGAAGAAAAGTGAGGGGAGGAACAAAGTTTGTAAAGTAGGTTTTCGAGAAATAATTTTCTGCAGCTATTGGCTAGGCGGATCTGTTTGGCTTCCTACAGTCAAGTCGGCTCTGATACCATCTTGTAGCGCCCCGATTTATCGAAATCGGAACATTATTGAATTTCATAAGAAAAACAATAATACAAGAGGTTCATCATGCGACAATCGTACATACGACAATATTCATGGTGCGCAGACCATATTTATTACATCAGAGTTTAATAAAAACAATAATAAAAATAATAGAAATGCATGACGAACGCCTTGTTCAAGATCTTTTCACTTGACTGGGTTGCTACTCCAGACCGTCTTCATAGTAGGCATCCTCTGAGGTGTTCAACGGGTATGAGTACAAAGTGTACTCAACAAGCCACCGCAAATGCAAGTAATAATGCAAGATAATAACAAAGGAAGGATAAAGGCTAAAAGTGCGGAAAAGTACCTTTTCATCTATTGCTTTTAGTGTAGTCAAATTTTATCATGCGGAATAATAAACATGAACATCAATAATACCATCTAACTCGAGGAGTACATTTTACCTCCTCGCACAACAGTCCTTACATGTCAAACCATCATGCACATACATATCAAAGGTAAACTAACTGTGGGATGTCACGCAACCTGCCCTTGACCGTGGGCTTGGCTTTTCGAAAAGATTTGTGACTCTGATCAGAGATGTACTACTGTACCCACAAGGCACACACTCATCCCAAGCACCAAGGTGTAACGAGATGACCCATACCACGGGAACTCATGCCAAAACCTCAGCATGAAATGCTCCAAGCGATAACCACCCGCTCTAGGTTTGCCGGTGCGCCGGGCTGCATCCCGGCTAACTGTCACACCCCCTTTTGCGCCACGTCGGTACAAGCCACCCGCAGGTGCTGCTTGACTAATCTCCAAATGGTGGCCTCGGTTTGGAACACTCCATACCTTAGTTAGGACTTACCCATTAGACTTGTGGTTAGTACGAAGTGTATTGCAACGGATCCCGCAGACCGGTCCTTATAGTGCCCCGGGTGCTACCGACTAATGCCCTAGCTTGCACCCAGAACCCACCATGTATTCACTCACAACCACAACTCCAACACCGACAGAATTCCAAAGATGAGAATAACGGGGATCATATAGTAGAATCAATCGCTACGACTCATTTTTAATTCTATAGCAATCGTGTCAATACATTGGACACTAGCTAATAATACTAATCATATGGTGACAAGGAGTTTAGGCTAGAGAGCATGGCTTGGGTTGCACATCAAGGTCGGGGGATCCTAAATAAATATATTGTAAGGGTTTCATTTGACTAATGCATGTATATCCTATGTGTTTTAGCGATAGTTTAATAAAACATGGGTTCAACATGCTCAAAAGATTTGTTTGGTGACTTGCCTTGTTCAGCGAAGGGAGAGGGAGGAACTTCCGGGAAATATTCCGGCTCCTCGACGGTGTCGTAATCTTCCCAATTTAAATAATGTAAAATAAAATAAATACAACATTCAATTAAACAATATAAAACCCACACAACAAGCACATAGGTTTAAATTGGTTTAATTTAAAGGGAATCAAGTTGTCAAGTGTCCGTAATTTATTTTATAAATAATTTAAAAGGAATTTTAATGGAATGCTGTCCTTTGTGAAAAGGGGTTTTTAATTGTGAAAAACCTCATTTTAAGTTCTCTATTTAATTTGAAATAAATGGTTCAGAGAAAACTTAGTGGTTTCACCATATTAACAGGAAATGAATAAATATAAACTTTACTGAAATTTAAATAATTGAATTTACATTTTTACCCTAGGGGCATTTGAATACCTATTTAAATAAACATGAAAAGTCCAAAGTAAACATACTGTTTTTATTGCATGAACATGAAGAGAATAATATTACAAATTTTCTGAAATTGGAATGGTAATTTTTGGAGTTAAAATGCGCCAGATATGAATTTGACAAGTTTAAAACAGTTTCTGGAATTTATTTTAATTTTAAAATCGCCTCGAGTCCACGGTGAGCAAGGCCCACAGTGAACCCGCGCACTGTGCGCGTGGTCCGGCCCAATCTGGACCGTTGGATCCAGATCCAACGCGCGGGGGCGAGGCAGGGCGTTAAGTTGCGATCAACGGCTCACAGCGCTCGGTACCGCTTTGACCATATGGACGCGCGAGATTAAACGGTGAAAAGGTCCTATTCTACGCCGTCAGATCGAGATCGTGCGGCCAGGATCGAATCCGGCACGACACGTGTCGGGGGAGGGTTAAGTACCCAATTCCGACGATGTGACGGCGAGCGATTTCGGCGACGGCGAGGGCTATCCGGCCTAGCTAGGGCTAAAAACGTAAAGAGGGCACTGAGGGGAACAAGAGGGTACCCTTGCGGCGGTGAACGGTTGATGGAGCAAGGCCGGCGACGAGCGGAGGCGGTGAAGGTGTTCGGGTCCTTGGCGGCGATGGTGATCTGGCGGGGTTCGTCGATGGCGGAGGGGTGGCCGAGGTCGGCGAGGTCCTTGCAGTCGCAGCGGTGCGGTCGGTGAGGACAGAGGGGGACTCCGGCGACGGCGAGCGACGGCTGGAGTGCGGGTGGCGGTGGAGAGTAAAAAGTCGAACTGGGGCACTCTGGTTCGTTCTCGCAGCGAGAGGGCGTAGGGGTATAACGCGGACGGCCAGGGGTTTAAATAAGGTCACCGGCGGGGGCAGAGGGGGCGCAATCGGGGGAGGACCGAAATTAAAATGGCCTTAACGCTGGCGAGCTCGGTTGCGAGGGGATACATTGAACCTGGACACAATTCGGTCAGGGTTTAAGGGGGAAAACGACCGGTGCGTTGAGGGGGATTCATTGCTCGCAATAGATTAAAGGGAGGGGGCCGGCGGGGGCGGATCCGAGGCGGAATTAGGGCTTCGGCCGGCGAGGGGGGATTTGGGGGAGGATCCCGCGGGGACTGAAGGGCCTGATAGGTGGGGGCCACATGCCAGCGGGCGTGAGCGAGTGAGTGAAGCGGCTGACGGGTGGGGTCGGGTTCGGGCGCGAGAGGGGGCGGTTGGCGCCGACAGGTGGGGCTAGGGTGTCGGGCGCGCGTGCGAGAGGAGAGGGTCTCACTGACGGGTGGGGTCAGGCTGTCAGTCCGAGGCGGGCGGGGGTAACGGGCTGGGCCGGCTGGGAGAGAGAGAAAGGGAGGGGGGAGGCCCATTACTGTTAAAATGTTTTCTGCTTAAAAATAATTGCAGAAATTGGTTTAAAATAATAGGGCTACTTGCAAGGTTGATAAATTTTTTTAAAAATTCTCAAAAATATATCTTGGTCTAGGGATTATGTAAAAAATTTTCTAGCCCCTGGTTTGGTCATTTCATCTAGGTTCTAGTTCAAAAAAAGTTAAGGAGGGTATTAAAGGTATTTCCAAATAAATAATTCCAGGAAATGGGATTTAATAATATTTTTATTTCTTTGAAAATTAGGGGTGTTACACCACGCTCGCAACTCTCGGTGAGGTGGTGGAGGAGGGCAAGGTGTGCGAGAAGATCATACGCTGTGTTCCCCCTCGTCTCAAGCAGATCGCTTTGGCAATCACGACACTTCTCGACGTCACGACCCTCACTGTCGCAAATCTGACGGGAAGACTGAAGGCAGCATAGGAGACGTTCGAGGAACCACCGCCGACGGTGCAAGTCGACGACAAGCTGTATCTTACCGAGGAGGAGTGGGATGCACAGCGAAGTCAGCGTGAACCACAGAAAACGTCCGCCAGAGACACTAGTGGAAGCGGTGGCCGCGAGGGTGGACGCGGGAGCGGACGTGGACGATGGGACAGCTGAGGTGGCGGTGGGCGTAGGCCAGCCCCAAGAGCACTGATTAGTGTCGGCGATGCGGGAAGCTTGGCCATTGGGCCCGCTCTTGCAGATCGAAGCCCAAAAAGGAGCAAGCCCATGCAACCCAGGATGAAAAAGAAGCCACACTGATGGTGGTGCACACATCCACTGTGCACATCGCCAGTGAACCATCGGCGGGAGACCGGCGGGATGGAGAGGGGCTGAGAATGGCGGTCCAGAAGGGGCTGCAAAAAGATGTGTCTGCTGCTACTCTGGTGCTGCGGGAAGCTTCTGGAGGGGGCGAGCTGGTTGTATCGGCGTAGAGGGTTGAGAAGCACCCGGAGTCAGATCTGGGGGGAGAATCCATGGCGGTGGTGCATGCTACAGTTGAGGTTCGTGAGGAGAAAGTCTTCATGCAGCTTGGAGAGTCGGAGGAGAATCAATAAGCCAAGATCTGGATTGTGGACACGGGTGTGACAAATCACATGATAGGGTCGCACTCGGTGTTCGTTAAGCTGGACACACATGTGCATGAGACAGTGCGTTTCGGCGATGACTCCATGGCCAAAATCGAAGGTTGTGGGGTGGTGGAGTTTATCTGCAAGAATGGCGAGCGGCGCTCCTTCAAGGGTGTATACTTCATTCCTCGTCTCACGACTAACATCGTGAGTGTGGGGCAGCTTGATGAAGGAGGATACCGGGTGCTGGTTGGCGATGGCGAGATGACCATTTGGGAGCCCAGCAACAAGCTGCTGGCGAGAATCAAGAGGGCGCCCAATCGTCTATATGAACTGAACATTGATAGCACTAAAGGGGCTTAGGGATCGTCTAGGGTTAGGTCTAGCAGGGTAGAACTTAGGTATGGCAGTACCTTTTCTTCTTTCCAATGGGGACGCCATGGTGCGGTGCTGTGGTGTCGTTGAAGGTCCGGCGAACGGCGGTGAAGGGGGGCTTCCCGTCGCTTCAGCACATAACTGGATAGATCGGGTGACTTAGGATGGTGGAGCTCTATTGAGTAGAACGAACCCCTGTTCGTGGCTGCCTCCACCTCCTTATATATGTGCTACGCGATGGGGGCCCCTTCAACAAGGTTAGTTGAGTGCGCCCCCGATCAGGGCGCTTGATTTTAGGGGCAGTTAGCCTAATTCCGAGTTACCAGGGAGGAGAGGGACTCGGTCCCCCTCTCCTCCCCGAGAGCTAATACTAACATTCTCCCCCTAGATCTCGACTTAGTTCTTAACTTAACTTAACATTACACCTATTCCATTATAGATCAATGCATAAAGCATGTTGCATCATAATAGTCAGTTACATACTATATGACTCAACAACTACAATGCACATTTCCACTTTGAAATAGTTTCTCAACTCATTTTGGGCCCTTATAAATCAATAGATCATAGGCTTACCTTAAACCCATGTCGACTAAGTGTTCTCTGAACACAGTGAGAGGTAAGCCTTTTATGAGCGGATCCGCAAGCGTTCGCTTGGTACTTATATGCTCTACTTATGATTTGATCTTGGATTCTCTCCTCAACAATATAACACTTAACTTAGATGTGTTTGGCAGCAACACACTACTTGTTGTTATAGGAGAAATATACTGTTGACTCATTGTCACGGTATAACTTAAGTGGTTTTAAAATGCTGTCAACCACTCTTAAAACCGGAATAAATTTCTTAATACATAGTGCCTGTCCGGCGACCTCATAACATACTACAAACTCGGCATACATCGTGGAAGATGCCGTCACAGTTTGTTTGGAGCTTTTCCACGACACAGCCCCTTTGCGAGTGTGAATACACAACTTAATGTGGACTACTTAGCATTCACTCATCTCGCAAGGTCTTAATTTGAATAACCCGCAATCGCTAGGTTACTTAATCTTTCATACATTAGCATGAGGTCGTTGTGCCTTATATAAATCACAAGGCTTTCTTAATTTAATCCAGCGATCTATTTCTGGATTTTCTGATATCTGCCAAGCATTCCGGTGGTATAAAGTTAGTCAGGGCGAGTACATAATTGAGCATACATTGGCTTCCGATTAGGCTGATAGCTTATACAGCATGCATACTATACTTTATCACTATATCTTCTAGTACGCCGTATGCGATAATCTTAATACCCCCTTAATGGTATCTTAGAGAAACTCTAATCCTAATACATAGGAAAATTTCTCCAAGATTCTTAATGTTCAAAATGAGAGGACAAGATTTGTTAGTTTCTAATAGTAGATTGACATACCACTTGCAAGCAGAATGTCATCCACATACTGGATTGGGAAAATAAATTTCCCATTCTTAAACTTAGCATAAACACAATTGTCCTCTTCATTCTTATTTAAAACCCAAAATTTTCTAATAGTCTAATTAAATTTTAGGTGCCATTACTTAACTTATTTAAGTCCATAAATGGACTTAGATAAACGACATCCTAAAATTTCCTTTCCTTTCTATGACAAAACACTTAGTTGTTTCATATAGGACATTCTCACTTAAAACTTATTGAAAATGTCGTCTTTATATCAATCTGATGCAGTTCTAAGTCATAATATGCCTTAATGATTCTTAAAGAATCCTTAAATAAGACATACAAAAATGTCTCATTTAATCTGCTTCTTATCTGAGTCGGCACATTATTTTACTAAGTTGGAGAGTTGTTCCTTTACTTCTTCATTAGCATCATCTAGAAATGCAGATTCCTGAATAACAGGAGCCTCATGTACAATAGATGTCGCTAATGAAGGTCCAAACTCAAGTGTTGTACAAAGGACACTACCACAGGTACATGGAAAAATTGCTCTTGAATCATAGGAGTGGATTCTCTAACCCACTTCTCTTCAAGATTAATTTCTCTAAGTACCGTGCTCCCCCAGATTAAAGCATCTTCTAAAAAATGCATGTCTCGTTTGTACAAACTTAACATGTTTGTTAGGACATTAAAAAGCGAGATCACCTAGACTTATCTTTGCAGTCAATAAAATTGACAACTTACTGTCTTAGGACTTTAACTTATTAATATTTGAGTTAAAATATAGCCTTAGCAGGATGACATACCCTTATTCTAAAATAATTTAGAAAATGGTTATCGTCCTGTCCATAATTCTTATGGTGATTTTAGGCACAAACTTATTAAGGATCCAATTAAAATTATGAATGTTGGTTTGAATGCCTCCATCCATAAATTAATCGGTAGAGTGGAATAACTTACCATACTACTTACTATGTCCACTGAGGTGCGAATGCATCTTATAGCCACTCTATTTTGCTAAGGTACACCCGATATAAAATACCTGGCTATTTTGCCATTTTCTATAGAACCTTGCAAAAAGAGTTCAAGAAATCGGCCATACGGGGTATATTGACCGTAGCACGGTCAGATCTTACTCTTTTAAACTTTAGATCATGCCGATATAAGAATCAACCTTAAAACATCTTAAATTTATCCAGAGCAACTTATGATCTGATCGCTATGATCTGATCGCTCTTAGATTGGATAAATGTTAATCAATTAATTTTAAATCACCGTTGGGCAGAGTTAGAATCAATTGAACTTAAATATAATAACATTATCATCCATCGTTGGTCAGGAGATAAAAATTACTACAATCATTAAACTTAATTTCGCGTCATTCTTAATTTATTTGACGTATTTATCTTAATGCAATATATGCATGAAACTTAGTCTAAAGAAACTAAAGCGGAAGAATTGACTAAACGTTCAATCCTCCCCCTCGAAATATGGCCCATTAGATAGTGCCATAATTTCGAAAATACGTCATCAATTCTTTTGCTCTTATCATTATTCTCAGATGATAAAATCATCCTGAGAAAATAAATAAAGTTTGTCATGCTCAAGAGCAAGACTAAAGACTTTATTTCTAAGTGCAAAAATTCATCAATTACCATTCTTGTTCATCCATTTTGGGAACTCCACATATATTCCTTCATGTAGTGTTCTTCCTTACAATGTCTGTACATGCATATCATGTTCCTTTATGTGAGCTTATAAGACATCATGTTCCTTTATGTGAGCTTATAAGAGATCATGTTCCTTTATGTGAGCTTATAAGAGGAGTCCTTAACATCATTAGAACGAGTCTTATAATGCTTCTTCCCCTTTATTCGTGTTGCACATTATGACCTAAATCATTGTGTGCTTTCTTAATTCTTATACATAGTTTGAAATCAGCATCTACAGACTCCAACACTCTCGCTGTAAGTTGTACTTGATCACAAAATGATCAGAAAACTTAGTGTGACGTCATAATAAAAATTGGACGATAATATCGTCCTCGATCTCCTTATTCATGGGTTTCAGCTTTGAAAACTATGTCGCAAAAACTTACTAAGCTTTTCTTAATAAGCGTGCTAGCATACGCCTTAGAAAAGTCACCTTCAGATACTCTTTGTAGTATCATGACGCGGGATAGAACCCCTAATTGACTCCATAATGGAGCTCTTAATCATAATACATTTTGTGTTTCCACTGATTTCATTTAGTACGATGTATCTTATTTTATCTTATTTCGGCGAAGTCACGTAAACTTATGACAAAAGCCTCTTGGCTTTCATCCTCTCAGATCACGGGCTTCGCACGCTTAGTTAGACAATCAAGCATTAAAGCAAGATCTATGTCCTATAGCACAATCGCTATCTTAATATTTCAACTCCGAGAACATAGTTCTCATCATTGATGGACTCAATGATGGAGATATGACTTAGCATATTTCTTATAAGGAACATTGTCAAAGTATATTATAACAGATATAATATGATACATGAAAATTTAACGTTGGTCAAAATTAACATGTGATACACTTAATACTTAAAAGGCGAATTAATTCTACATCACCATTGGGCAGAAATAGAATCAATTCAACTGAACCACAGTAATTTCATCACCAACGTTGGTCAGGAGATTAAATCACTATGTTAACAAAATACAACATTTATAATGCCAAATTAAATTATCTCGTTGGTTCAAATCTAATTGACAGAATAAATGCTACTTAATTGATAGGATGAACATGGTAATAATCTTAAAACAGTGTATTCACAGCGGAAGTCTTAAAATAATTAATACACTGCTTAATCAGTAATGAAATTCTGAATTTACAGCATGGTACTAATTTTAAACAGTGTAATGAAAGACTTAATCTAAACATGCACAACAAAAGACTTAATTTTAATTAATACACTGCTTAAAACAGTAATAAAAATTCTGAATTTAAACTTAAACAAACTTCCTAACAGATATTCTTCAATTAAATGTAGCCCTTGGACTAAATTTAATAAACAAATATCACAAAATACAAAAATGCTTTAAAACTCAGAACACAAAATTACTGAGTAATTTTAAATAGTGCATGCACACCGGAAAACTTAATCATAATTGATACATTACTTATTTTAAACAGTATATTCACAGCGGAATACTTAATGTTAATTAATACACTGATTAAAATAGTAATAAAATCTAAATTTAAACTTAATCAAAATTCTAAAACAAATATTCCTTAATTAAATATAGTCCTTAGACTAAATTTAATAAAGAAAATATCATAAAAGTACTTTAAAAATGCTGCAAAATTCAGACTGCAATTACTGAGTATGTACAAAATTATACAAAATTTTCCCCACAACTAACTTATTTTATATCAAATTTTGGGCCATTACTTAATTTCCAGAAATTATTGATCAGAAAACAATTACAGAAATTCTGAAAAATAATAAATGAATTCTGGCCTAAAAAATACTGATCAGGCCTGGCCCAAAACAGAAGCCGGCCCGGTCCACAGCGCCCCCACGCGCCCGCGCGCACCCAGGCCGCAACCTGGGCCTGGGCCGCGAAAGTAGCCTCCCGCCTGGGCTAAAACATGGCCCGATCAATGCTGGCCGTCGGATCTGATCCGACGGCCGCGCACTGATTTCGCCCGCACAAAACCAGCCCCGGGCGCCGAAACCAAACCCTAGAGAATTCCCCCCGCACCCGAGCGAGCGCACCAGATAGAGCGGCAGCGGAGGAGCGCGCGGCGGCGACAGAGCGGCGTGACGCGGAGCGGAGCGGCGGCGGCCCCCGATGGCGACGGCGACTACGGCGTGCCGCCCGACGGTTGGCTGGTCGGAGCCGCGCGCTTACCCGAGGGTGAGCGGCGCTCCATCGAGCTGACCGACGGCGGTCACAACCAACGGACCCGAGCACGATGGTGGCGGCGGTCTTCCGGACTCCGGCGAGTGGATCCGGCGGCGAGGAGCCATGGTAAGGACCCGGCTCCCTCCTTAGTCAATTTTTAGGGTTAGGGTTAGGGTGAATACCCTAACCCTAGCCTTCTGATTTGGCATGTCGGCTCCTCTTCTTTTTCTTTTCTTTCATCTTCCTCGGCCGATCCAGAGGGGGGGTCTTAGGTGCGGGATTCTTAGAGGGACTTAGGGTTCGGATTTGGGGATTAATTTCCCCATCCGAGGGGGTTTGGCTACTGATTTTAGGGTCTGTACAACGGGATTCTTAGGGGTTTACAGAGGGCTCAGGGGGACGGAGTTCTTAGTGCCGTGATGGCGTCGTCTCAAGGGAGCCCGACGCCACCCTAACCCTAACTAGGCTAAACCCTAGAACAACTCGTTGGCTCTGATACCATTGATAGCACTAAAGGGGCTTAGGGATCGTCTAGGGTTAGGTCTAGCAGGGTAGAACTTAGGTATGGCATACCTTTTCTTCTTTCCAGTGGGGACGCCATGGCGCGGTGCTGTGGTGTCATTGAAGGTCCGGCGAACTGGCGGTGAAGGGTGGCTTCCCGTCGCTTCAGCACATAACTGGATAGATCGGGTGACTTAGGATGGTAGAGCTCTATTGAGCAGAACGAACCCCTGTTCGTGGCTGCCTCCACCTCCTTATATATGTGCTACAGCGATGGGGGCCCCTTCAACAAGGATAGTTGAGTGCGCCCCCGATCAGGGCGCTTGATTTTAGGGGCAGTTAACCTAATTCCGAGTTACCAGGGAGGAGAGGGACTCGGTCCCCCTCTCCTCCCCGAGAGCTAATACTAACAAACATGATGCTTGCAAAGCCAGAATGCTTGGTGATGCGTGGAGGTGAGCAAGCTCGGCGTTGGCATGAGAGATTGGGGCACCTGAATTTTCCGGCGATGAAGAAGATGGCCCGAGAGGAGTTGGTGCGCGGGCTCCCGAACGTTGATCTGGTTGAGCAGCCGTGCGAAACCTGTATGGCTGGCAAGCAGAAGAGGACTTCATTCCCTGACCAGGCACTGTACCGCGTGGAGCGGGTACTGGAACTGGTGCATGGGGACCTATGCGGCAAGATTTCTCCACCAACACCAGGGGGTAACTGAGTATTTTCTTATGATGGTAGATGATAGAAGTCGTTTTATGTATGTCATGCTTCTAAAATCAAAAGACCAAGCAGCCGAGGCAATCAAGCAATTTCAGTTTAGAGCAGAAGCTGAAACAAGGGAGAAGCTTGGAGTATTGAGGATAGATCGGGGTGGTGAGTTCACCTCGAATAACTTCTTTGAGTATTGTCTCGAGCATGGAGTGCGTCGACAATTGACAGCGCCCTACTCCCCTCAGCAGAATGGGGTCGTAGAGTGACAGAACGCCACTGTGGTGGAAGCAGCCCGCAGCATGATTAAAGCAAAAGGCCTACCAAATTGGTTTTAGGGGGAGGCAGTGATGGCTGCAGTGTATATACTGAATCGGTCACCGACGAAGAGTGTTGTAGGTGCAACGCCTTTTGAGTTATGGTATGGAAAAAACCCTCTGTTCAACATCTTCGAACTTTTGGGTGTATTGCTTATGTCAGGAACACGAAGCCATATCTGTCAAAGCTAGAAGATCGGGGTTG
The DNA here is from genome assembly GCA_019279435.1 of Zizania palustris. NCBI lineage: Eukaryota > Viridiplantae > Streptophyta > Magnoliopsida > Poales > Poaceae > Zizania > Zizania palustris. Next base: position 20,396 of record JAAALK010001829.1, read on the forward strand.
CAAGATGATTTTCATCGGTTATGAGCGCGGAACAAAGGGCTATCGTTTCTATGATCCGGTGGCCAAACACGTTCACATAAGCAAATATGTGGTGTTTGATGAGAGCGCTCAGTGGGACTGGGGCGCGGAAGAAGAAAGCAGCACGATGCATGGTGGGGGAGAGTTCTCTGTGGAATACTTGGTGGTGCACTCGCAACGTGCGATAGATGTATTAGCAGGCATTGAAATACCAGACTCACCACCAGGGACACCACCACTGTCACCTGGAGTATGGTCTGAACAAGGTTCACAACAGCCAAGATCACCGGTGTTGGACCAAGAAGAGCTGCTAGATGAGACACATGGTGCTCCACTGCGGTTCAAGAGTATAGAGAGCATCATGAGGCAGTCTGCTCCTAGGGGTCATGGGGTGCAAGAACAAGTTCAAGAGGAACTTCACATCCTAAGTGCCGAGGAGCCAACTTCACTAGAAGATGCAGAACATCAAGCCTGTTGGTGTGCAGCAATGAGAGAGGAATTGCAAGCAATTGAGGACAATCATACATGGACTCTGACTAAGTTACCTTCTGGTAGGAAGGCAATTGGTTTGAAGTGGGTTTATAAGGTGAAGAGAAATGAGCAAGGTGAGATAGTGCGTCACAGGGCTCGGTTGGTTGTGAAGGGGTACTCTTAGCATCAAGGCATTGACTATGGATAAGTTTTTGCTCCAGTGGCAAGACTAGAAGCAGTGCGCCTTGTGATGGCAGTGGCAGCCCATCAAAACTGGGAAATTCATCACATGGATGTAAGACATCCAAGAAGAAGTGTTTGTACAACAACCTCCTGGTTTTGTAGTTGCTGGAAACGAGGGAGAAGTGTACAGGTTGAGGATGGCTTTGTATGGGCTCCATCAAGCTCCTCGAGCCTGGTACCAGAAGCTCGATGAGAGTCTGATGTTGTTTGGTTTTCAGAGATGTCCATCAGATCCTGCTATATATTGTAGAGGAGAAGGATGTCAAAGGCTTGTGCTGGGCATATATGTAGATGATCTCATAATCATTGGCAGCAGCAAGTTGAGCATTGGAAAATTCAAGACAGAGATGACTAAACACTTCAAGATGAGTGACTTGGGGTTGTTGCATTATTATCTGGGGATTGAAATCAAGCAAAATTCAGAAGGAATTTTCCTATGTCAATCAAGCTATGCAAAGAAGATTCTGGAGAAGGCAGGGATGACTGATTGCAATCCTTGCAAGATTCCCATGGAACCATGGCTGAAAATGAGCAAGGTCAGTGATAATCCACTGGTGGATGCAACCTACTACAGGAGTTTGGTTGGCAGCCTAAGATATCTAGTGAACACTCGGCCAGATATTGCTTTTTCATTAGGTTTGTTAGCATATTCATGGAGCAACCTCATTCAAATCATTTAGCTGCGGTGAAACATGTACTGAGGTATGTGGCAGGCACTAGTAACTGGGGTTTGTTCTACCCCAAGGGAGATGGGGGTGAACCATTACTGCATGGATACAGTGATAGTGATCTTGCAGGCGATGTGGATGGAAGAAAGAGCACTACGGGAGTGATATTCTTCATAGGAAGCAGTCCAATTAGCTGGCAATCGACCAAGCAAAGGGTAGTAGCCATGTCGAGTTGTGAAGCTGAATATATGGCCGCTGCTACTGCTGCTTGTCAAGCTATTTGGTTGAGTCGGTTGCTGTCCGAGATTATGGTGTCCGAGGAAGGAAGGCCGATGATCAGAATTGACAATAAGTCTGCCATATCGCTGATCAAGAATCCTGTGCTCAATGATCGAAGTAGGCACATTGACACTCATTTCCACTTGATTCGAGACTATGAAGCAGCTAGAAAAATTGCAGTGGAGTACATTCGGACTGAAGACCAATTAGGTGATATTCTCACAAAATCTTTGGCCAGGATCAAGTTCGAGGAACTCTGCGGGAGGATTGACGTCCACAGGTTGTTTTAGAGTCGACGCCTCAAGATTTAGGGGGAGATTTGTTAGAATAATTCTTGAGCGTCAGTTTGAGCATCAGTTTACAGTTTACTCTTCAGTTTTTCTTCGGTCTGAATAATCTAGTTTCTAGCATGTTAATTCGTTCTGTTCTGGCGCATGGCGACTTGTTGAGCCATGCGCATTCGTAGCTAGATCAAGTATTTGTTAGTTGCTATAAGCACGGCATGTAGGCTGGTCATGGCTTGTATGTCAAGGTGTGGAAGTGGTGTTCACACATTCCTGTTTTCATTCAATCAGTTAAATAGAAAGTGGCACATCCGAAAACACCGCGTTTTTACGGCACAATTCTTGCGTTCTGTTACTGAAACGCAGGGGTGCGCGAGAGTGATCACGCTGGCAGCGATCTAATCGTTGTTTTCTCCCGGCTTTCTCTAACACGCTCGTAATTTTGTAAAACTTTAATATTTTTGGAAAAAAAACTTCACCATAAACCATCTAGTATTTATACGATTTTTTTAAAAATCAAATCTTCACATTTCAATTTGGCGGCAGGAAGGTCTGACTACCTTTAACGCGTTAAGGCTTGCTGCAGGTCAAGTATTACTGCCCTTCAATAATGCTCGAAGAACTGAAAAGGAAAAAAATGATTTACGTGAGCTTCGATAAACATAGCCCGACGGCAAGGTCCATGCTATTGCAGAGTAGACATGCACTTTGTTGGTCGCTGCATTCTCGACCCTGCCAGCCAATTCGCTAAACATAGCGTTTGGTTTTTTTGAATGAAGCTGAACCGTATGGAATAGTTCTAAATTGATTGATTCGAGATGAGATAGTTATGGATGAATTAGTATAAACAGCTTGTTTGATTAGATGTATGAAATGATACGTGATAATAATTAGTTATAGTTAACAACATATAATTATAATTGATTTTTAGCTAACAATACTTAATAACCACTAATCTTCACTAATCACAAATAATTAGTATAGTTAATAGAAATTGAACGACGTCATTCGCTTATTTTTACTGTATAAAATGGTTCAGTATCTAGAAGAAATATTGCAAGAGTTTGAACCAACCCATCAACCAATCAAACAAACTCATTTTTCAAAGCTTGTACTGACCATCCCAATAAATTTGATTAAAAAAGCATGCACACCTCGTAGAGAATTGAGATGTCGGAAGCACTGGTAAACTGAAGATTTGATTCTTCAGAAGTGAACCGCAACGCAGCTAGAAGAACACACCGCCGAAACCTGAATATGCAGCAAGTTCCAACGAGGACCAAGCATATAATTGAGATGTCGGAAGCACTGGTAAACTGAAGATTTGATTCTCCAGAAGTGAACTGCAACGCAGCTAGAAGAACACACCGCCGAAACCTGAATATGCAGCAAGTTCCAACGAGGACCAAGCATATATTTGGTTGAGCAGTCAGCAGTTGTGAGCTCGGTAAAAATTGTTATGAGCTAAAAAAACTAATCAATCAATCACTTATATATAATATGGTTACACGTTGTTTATGTTTAATTACACTGGATTGAGAATCTATAAAATCTGAATTTAGGTATCTTTTATTTGCATTTCACGAATCTTGCACATTTTACAACTGTAGATTAAGTTATTTATCTTTTAGATTTACGTACGAGAAGCTGATGAAAAAATCCAAACAAACACAAAAGATGGATGCTTTGGAGCATAGAATTGGTGGACACGATAATAGTCTCCGGGTCAGACCGGTCTTTGAATGCCGCCTGCTTCCTCCCATAGATTTGAGCTCGTTAAGAATGCCCCATCTCGTCGAGTAACTGTAACTGCAGATATCATACTAATCTTCCACACAGCAGCCCTAATCTACTTTTGGCACGAAGAAAAAGACATAGGGCGTCATTCAAGGTTAAAATTTTTTTTGGTTGGCTCTCAAAGATCAGAGCCTAACAGTGAAGAATCTTGCCAAGCGAGATTAGCAACATGAAAAAAGATGCGTTCTTTGTATTCTCACCGTAAAAACATGTGTGCATCAGATTGTGGGCTGCACTTTTACCAATTCTGTTTAACGTCTAATCCGAGCATGATTACATATTGACATCAAACTTTTGAGTGCTCGTACAATCTCCTTGCAAGATTGGTGGTTAAAAATAAGGCGTGTCTTCGATGAGCCCTTGAGAAAGATCTCTGATTCTCTGTTTAGCTTGGTTTGTTGGTGTATTTGGAAAGAGAGGAATAGTAAGATCTTTCAACATAGCTAAAGAACACCAATTCAATTGCTAGGTGATATAAAAAAAGAACTTCTAGTTTAGAAAGAGGCCGGGGTGTTTAGAGCATGCCCGATGATATAAAATTTAGTTGGTCCTTCTTAAGCCAACCCAACAAAAAATATCATACTAAAGCAATGGAACGCCATTAAAAAAATTAGCATGTCTATCATCCATCCAGCCGTGAACACAAACGAAGCACAATTAAATAATATCTCAAAAACAATGTCATAAGAGCCAACACGATACTCCAATCTTAACCATTCACACAATAACAAGTAAAATAGAGTAAAGTAAACGGCGACCAGAGGGGGGTAAATGGGAGCTTTTAAAAATTCAGGCTAAGAAACATCCTTCTGTTTTAAATCTGTCTTCTGCGGAACAAGCTTCGAACATACCCTTCGAAGTTCTGGTTCGGAGGTATTTCTCAGCTCCGAAACTAGGCTTCGCAAGGAACAAAAGTTCGAAGTCAAGAAGACTTCGCTCCACTCACAACTCTGAAAATACATCTATGCTAAGTCAGTGCAGGCTCCGCACACTGGGTGCCTTCGAGCAAACTTCGCACTTCACCCTTCGCAAGAGCAGACTTCCCTCTGAGGACTTCGACCAAACACTCAGCGCTAGCAAATGGTACTAGGCTTCGTACTTCGAAGGTCTAAGTGCACACAAAACACACTTCGCTGAGGACTTCGACCAGGGAAGAAAAGGGCTTCGAGTTAAGCCAAGAACAGTGCTTCGCTAGTAATCAGAGAGGTCTAGCCTCCAGTTTACACAGAGCGAACAGACACTAAAAAACACACTTCGCACACACAGACCTCTCACACACTTCTCCAAAAACACTCTAGTGCAATAAACTCAACATAGGAAGAAGTGAGACACAAAGAGATCAAAGCACGCAGTGTAAAGTAAGTATACAAGTTCAAGCAGTAAATGAAAACAGAATCAAAGCTTCATTGCTTGAACAGGGAACACAAAACGAGCTCACAGATCTGAATACAAGAGTGTGGCGGCTAGCACAGGAGCTCAAAAATGGCTGCTCAAAGTGTTGATGTGACCTAGCTAGCCTCCACTATTTATAGGCACTATTCAGCCATGTGAATAGACTACTTTACCCCTAGGGTTTACACTGGTTTTGTCTCATCAGAATAAGGGGGTACAGCTGGTAGTCTACTTTATTTGGAGGCTTCTTTTGTCAGCTTCGCAGAGGGGACAACATCAGCTTTTGCAGAGCAGACACGTTCAGCCTTTGTAGTTTTGGAGCCTTCTGAAGCCCCCCTTCGCATGCGAGAGGTGCGGTAGCTTCGGTGAGAAGCCTTGAGCCTGACGGCCTTCGCTTCACCGAAGTCAGCCTTCGATACAGTGATGGTTTTGAGTCGAAGCCGTCAAAGCCCTTGAGCCTTCGCACCAACACCTCCGGAGTGGACCACCACGGCTTCGCAGCTTCTCCCAGCTCGAACTCCACCAGCCCATGTACCGAAGCCATGTATGGCCGAAGTACCTCAAGTCAGCCACACTCCGAAGCCCCACCTTCGGAGTACCACCCTTCGAAGTCCCTCCTTCGTCCAAGGCCTCCGCACGAAGCATTCCATGAGCACTTCGTCGCAGTGTCTCACCCCAAGCACACTCCTCGACGAATCTCACCCGGACCATGCCTTCGATGCACCTCGACTTTTGTGACCTTCATCGGGTATACCTTCGAGTGCCTCCCTTCGGAGCACACTTCGAAAGCCCTGCCTCATTGCTGAGGACTTTGTCCACTATACTCCAAAGTCACTCCATTCAGAGTACCCTTCGAAGTGCCTCGCCTCCGAGGACTTCGTCTCGGAGTACCTTCAGCCGGAGCCACACTCCGCACTTACTGCCTTTTCCTGGTGCACCTCGACCTGAGGTCCGACCTCGACCCCTTCGCAGCCTTCGTGACCAAGCTCCCCGCTCTCCTGGCATCAAGCCTCCCCCGCTTGACCCAGGTTCACTTGCTGCGAACCGTCCGTCGCTTGCGAAGTCACCTACGCGCCACAAACAGACAGACAAGTGTATCCAATACCCCGGAGACCTCTCCGGGTAAGCATCCTCCGGCACACTCTTCGGTGTACCGCCCAAAGTACCGAACCCTTTGGTACAACCCAGTCAACGCATACTATCGGACCCTTCCATCAGGCACACTTCACTGCAATAGCTGCAGCAGCTAGAACCCACCGAACCCTTCGATGAAACAACCTCCAAACCCCTTCGGGGAGACCCCTTCGAATAAGAGGATAAAATCTGTCAATCACTCATCACAGACTCCAAAACCAACCCTTGATTTCTCAGATGTAGATAAAGATCTCTAGCAAGAGATAAGACGATGGCAGTCTAGATTTATTGACCAACATTACTCTTAAAAGGAAATCACGCAAGAACAAACATTGCAGATACTCGTGACTCAAAAGACTCGAAATACGATGGCAATGGTAGATGACACCTCACTCTTCCTCAGATTCAGAATCCACGCTCTGGAGCCACTCCACAAACGGCTTGGCATTCTTCACAACCTAGGTCTCCTTGCCACTAGCAACTGCTGCATTGAACCACTGAACTATCACCTCTTTATCCAGGACATCCCCATCATACAGGGCCTTCAGAACAATCGGCACCTCCTTCACAGCATCAGAGCTAGACTTCGCACCAATGGCCACCAGGGCTTGCAGTAGGACCATCTGGGCACTTTCATCAGGCACAACTGTAGCAAGGAATTTCTTGTTCTTCACAACCTCCTTAGCAAATCCTTTGCCAAGGCTATAAAATAGAGCATCAAAAAGAGCATTCATAACATCCTGGGGTGGCAGAGTTGAGAGAACTCATGAGACTATTGATTTGAACAGTTGTAGCACCCTTGCTCAAGTTATCCTTCAACTCTTTAACCAGATCATCATAAGGATTGCTTTTAGGCTCTTCGACCACATGCTTCATTTTTCCATTAGAGGTGCTCTCCTTAAATGAGACTTCTGAAGGATATGCCCAAGAAAATTCCGTGGATCAGAAGTTCCGATATGGTATTGGAAGTTCCGATGAGCCAGAAGTTCTGATTTGGAATCGGGGAATTTTTGTACTAATCAGAAGTTCTGGTATGGTATCGGAAGTTCTGAGGTGGGCGATAACAGATTGGATTTGTTGCGTGTCATATTATATCAGGAGACCTAAAATACCCTGTCGGAAGTTCCGATCTAGGATCAGAAGTTCAAATGTGGGCAAACAGATTGGATCTGTTACGACTTTGAGGATTCTGAGATGAGCACGACCAGGGGCCATCAACCCTATAAAAGGAGAGGAGGAGGACATCTTGGAATAAGCAATAAGCCTAGATTAGACCTAGCCACTAAAGAATCATTTCCTTCCTTTCTTGATCTCAAACGTTGAGATCAAGGATCCCCGCCTCTCACGCGTGGTGCTAGCACGCTACCGTGGGAGGTTCTCCATCCCTGTACATGTGGACTCCGTAGAGGCGTTGCTCCAATAGCGACGCTCGTGGACATCTACATACAAATGACTACGTTGTCTTCATCGATCGGATTGGCAAAGGACGGCAAGGACAAAGCGAGGATAGACTTGACGTGCTACTCTGACATCTTCTTCCGCTGCACCTAGCACGTTTCGTGCTAGAAGGTACCGATCCATGATCTCGCACACACATGAATCTTGGGCCTAGGGCGTAAATTTTGAATTTGCCAGCTAGCGTAGCTCCCCTATTCCCAACAACTTCTTGTTTCTTCTTCTTATTGTTAGTGTGCTACATTTTGGCAGGTATCCTTGCCTTGCTATAGCTGCATGCATGCGTGATTGACATTTAGAATTGCTCCCGAAGATTGGATCAGATCGGCAACAAACTGGTTACCTTTAATCACATTATATTTCTTGTTTGTTGCCTAATATATACACTTTGCATGTATATATAAACTTGCAACCAGATTGATGGAATTCATTGCGTATTCTTCTAAATTCTCTCACGCTTTCATGGAATCATGACCTAATATAGATCCTCACTTTCGCACCCTAGCCACCGGAATCATGGCTGGCTCCCTCATCAATGAGGCGACGATGACTGTGAATGCGCTACTGAGGCCGAGCGCACATAGATGGCTACCGATGATGAACGAGCACATCTGTCCACCGAGCGCGCCTTCCTTGAAGGAACATGAGCACATAAAAGCTGAGTTCTAGTGCCTCCATGACGTCGAACGCGCTCACCATACCCAGCACGATGCACTAGAAGCGGCCTCCATCGTAGCTCTCCATTCCCAAGCGGTGGTTGTTGTCAAAATCCGTCCCTCATCCCTATCATCCTCCACAGCGAGTCAACGAACTACACCACATGATGCCGCCTATTTCTTCTCATTGTCGGCAAATACGAACTCTCTGACCACATCCTCTCTGATATTGCCTACCCCAATGTTCTGTCCTAGGTTCACATGGAGTGCACCGTCCTCAATTGGTTGTATGACACCACCTATAGGAAACTCGTATAGGTCATCATGACGCCCACGTCGTCGTGTTTGATAAGAGCGATGCATAGCTCCTTTTGGCCCCTGGGGCAGCTCCATATATAGAAGTATATGCATGCAAAGATTACAAACGAGAGAGAAATCAGGAAGGAATCATGGAGGGAGATAATATCTATACATTCCTTCTAATACCCCCCTCAATCTAGACGTGGTAAAACAATGTTCAGATTACTTCGAAACCTCTCAAACGATGTGACAGGCAAGGCCTTCATCATGATGTCTGCCACTTGGTCTTTGGTAGATATGGTTTGTACTTCCAACTTCTTGGATGAGACTCGTTCCCGCACGAAGTGGTAATCAACTTCAACATGCTTCATGAGTCGATGAAAAATCGGGTTGGCGGAGAGATAAGTGGCACCAATGTTGTCACACCAAAGAATTGGAGCACAACTGAGAGGAAGCCAAGTTCATGTAGAAGCACTTGAATCCATATAGTTTCAGCTATGGTGTCAACAATGGCTTTATATTCAGCTTCAGTGCTAGACCGAGAGATAGTGGGTTATTTGCGAGAACTCTAGGAGATAAGATTACTTCCGTGAAAAACAACAAAACCCCATGTACTTCGCTGGTCATCATTGTTGCCGGCCCAATCAGCGTCCGAGAATGCGCTAATAAGGGAGGAGCCAGTCTTAGTGAAGCATAGACCTTTCTCAATGGTGCTATGGAGGTACCGTAGTATCCTTTTTACAACATTCCAATGATCAGTGGTTGGAGAAGATAGAAACTGGCAGGTCCAATTGACCGAAAAAGAGATATCCGGACATGTGAGTGAGAGATACTGAAGAGCACCAACCACACTCTTGTACCGAGTAGCTTCCTCAGAAACTCAATGGAACACCCCCTATAAGAATAATGTTGGACCGAAAACGACGACCAGAGTGGGGGTGAATTGAAGCTTTTAAAATTTCAGACTAAAAATAGTCTTCTGTTTTAATTCTGTCTTCTGCGGAATAGGCTTCGAACACACCCTTCGAAGTTCTGGTTCGGAGGTATTTCACAGCTCTGAAACCAAGCTTCGCCAGGAGCAAAAGTTCAAAGTCAAGTAGACTTCGCTCCACCCACAACACCAAAAACTCAACTCTGCTAAGTCAGTGCAGGCTCCGCACATTGGGTGCCTTCGAGCAGGCTTCGCACTTCACCCTTCGCAAGAGCAGACTTCTCTCTGAGGACTTAGACCAAATACTCAGGGATAGCAACTGGTGCTAGGCTTCGTACTTCAAAGGTCTGGACACACACTGAACACACTTCGCCGAGGACTTTGATAAGGGAAGAAAACATGCTTCAAGTTAAGCCAAAAACAGTGCTTCGCTAGTAATCAGAGAGGTCTAGCCTTCAGTTTACACAGAGCGAACATACACTGAGAATCACACTTCACCCAGACAGACCTGAATCAAATGAAAACAGAATCAAAGTTTCATTACTTGAACAAGGAACACGAAAATGAACTCACAGATCTGAATACAAAGTATGGCGGCTAGCACATGAGCTCAAAAATGGCTGCTCAAAAATATTACTGTGACCTAGGCTAGCCTCCACTATTATAGGCACTATTTAGCCATGTGAATAGACTACTTTACCCCTAGGGTTTACACTGGTTTTGTCTCATCAGAACAAGGGGGTACAGCTGGTAGTCTACTTTATTTGGAGGCTTCTTTTGTCAGCTTCGCATAAGAGACAACATCAGCTTTTGCAGAGCAGACACGGTCAGCCTTTGCAGTCTTGGATTCTTCTGAAGCCCCCCTTCACACGCGAGGGGTGCGGTAGCTTTGGTGAGAAGCCTTGATCCTGACGGCCTTCGCTTCACCGAAGTCAGCCTTCGATATAGTGACGGTTTTGAGCCGAAGCCGTCAAAGCCCTTGAGCCTTCGCGCCATCACCTCCAGGAGTGGACCACCACGACTTAGCAGCTACTCCCAGCTCGAACTCCGTCAGCCCGTGTACCGAAGCCATGCATGGCCGAAGTACCTTAAGTCAGCCACACTCCGAAGCCCCACCTTCGGAGTACCACCCTTCGAAGTCCCTCCATCATCCAAGGCCTCCGTATGAAGCATTCCTATGAGCACTTCATCGCAGTGTCTCTCCCCGAGCACACTCCTCGACGAACCTCACCCGAACCATGCCTTCGATGCACCTCGACTTCTGAGACCTTCGTCGGGTATACCTTCGAGTGCCTCCCTCCGGAGCACACTTCGAATGCCTTGCCTCATTACTGAGGACTTTGTCCACCATACTCCGAAGGCACTCCATTCGGAGTACCCTTCGAAGTGCCTCGCCTCCGAGGACTTCGTCTCAGAGTACCTTCAGCCGGAGCCACACTCCGCACTCTCTGCCTTCGCTTGGCGCACCTTGACCAGAGGACCGACCTAGACCCCACGCAGCCTTCGTGACGGAGCTCCCCGCTCACCTGGCATCAAGCCTCCCGCTTGACCCAAGTTCACTTGCTGCGAACCGTCCGTTGCCTCTGAAGTCACCTGCGCACAACAGACAGACAGACAAGTGTATCCAATACCTCGGAGACCTCTCCGGGTAAACAACCTTCGGTACACACTCCGGTGTACCACCCAAAGTACCGAGACCTTCGGTACGACCCAATCATTGAGTAATGTCGGACCCCTCTGATAGGCACACTCCGCTGCAACACAGACCCACCAAACCCTTCGGTGAAACAACCTCCGAACCCCTTCGGAGGGACCCCTTCGAATCAGAGGATAAAATATGTCAATCACTCATCACAGACTCCGAAACCAACCCTTGGTTTCTCAATCTCCCCCTTGATGAGTGCATTGACAACCAAATTCAATTCAAGAAAATTTGAAAAAATTCAGCACACAAGTGACCATAAAAACTAAGAAACGAGCCAAATCATGTCACTTGACAAAAGAATTTTCCTCCCCCTTTCCAAAAGAGTAAAAAGCCCTTTTGACAAATCTTCCCTTTGCAAGATAAAAACTCCCCCTGAATTGTTTTACCCCCTTGCCGCAGAGAACTCAAAAATTTCTCCCCCTTTGGCAATGCAAGCATCAAGGAGCATTTAAAAGACACAAAGCTTTGAAATGGGTAGAATTGCAAAGACATATAAAGCATAAATATGCCAACTTAATATCAATTTTCATGTGCTCAGCTCAATTTAACATTCTCTAAAAACATGATGATAGCATGTGATTTTATCATTCTGAAATAAAAGCATCACCACCTAATCAAGGTAACTAGACAAGTAGAAGTAGGGACTGCACAAAGCTAGTCAATTTCTACTCTAGATAGATAAGTCCAGTTCAAGTGGAGCATTGAAGGCAAACTTGATGGATAATGAATTTGTTGTTCTTTTCATTAATGCCAGGGGTTATTTGTTTGTCTACCTTATACTTTCCAATCAAGACAAGCCTAGGCATGAAAGCCATCAGAAGCTTAAGGCAGTGATTTTGGCATACATTACACTATCCCAGTTCAGACCAATGTGCAATGGTAAGCAGTCTAGAATAGAGTAGTGTGACAAACAAACCCTCCTGGATCTTTTTGCTTGTAGCATGCAAATCATGGATTTTTGGATTTTTAATTAAGTGAACAAATTGTTTTAGCACTTGATGAATATCCACGAATACGTAATACAATTTTTCAAGTTGCAATGCTTAGCATCTAGAGAAAAAGAGTCTTGCTATCAAGCAGATAAAAGAAAGCTAAAGCAGTCCAGCCTAAACATGCTAGATTCAAGACTAAGCAGTGAGCATGATTTGATTTTGGAAAGAAAAAATCATGCACAAAATGTTTCAGACATATTAAATAGAGCTGAGCTGACACGATTACATGAATTAAAATCAGGCATATAAGTGCAAAAGATGTAAATGCAATTTCACACATAATGAGCATATGCAAGACAATCAACACTGCTCCCCTCACAAAATGTGGGTATTTAGGGTTTTCAAAGCCAGGGGGTTGTTTTACATAAACATCTTCGCCTATGAAGCCATTAATAAATGCACTTTTGACATCCATTTAATAGAGTTTGAATCCCTGGGATGTCGCAAAGGCAAGCAAAATCCTAATGGCCCCTAGACGCGCAACAGGTGCAAAAGTTTCAGTAAAATCAATCCCTTCTAATTGAGAATAACCCTGAGCTACAAGTCTAGCCTTGTTTCTAACTACAGTCCCATCCTCCCCTTGTTTGTTTTTGAAAATCCATTTTGTTCCATGGAAATGAACATTTGGTGGAGGATCAACTTATGTCCAGACTTGGTTTTCCTCAAAATTTTCAAGTTCTTCATGCATGACATTGATCCAACTAGAATCAGAAAGTGCATGACTAACATCTAAGGGCTCGAAAGAAGCAACAAAAGCGGAATCAATGAAATGAGCATGAGAACGTGTACCCTTTGATCAAGCTCACCAATGATCTGCTCGGGAGGGTGCATCATTTGAACATGATGTGGAGCCTCACGGCGGGATGCAGTCTCCCCCTCAACTTGTGAATTGGAGTGGTCCAAGATGACCGATGTCGAGGTAGTTGCTTCGGGACCTTGTGTCGAAGTGGTCGAAGCGGGGTCGACTTCGGGGGTTGATGTCGAGGGTAGTAGGGGTTCATCCTCGAAATCTTCGGGATCTTCTTCTTCGAAGATGGTATGCTCTATGTCGTGTTCATTCGCTTGTTCAAAAGTGGAACTAACAGAGGGGGTTGATTCATCAAAAGTCATCATCACATGACTCGATGACAGTGTTAGTCTCCAAATTATAAACACGATAAGAATGACCATGTGTAGTGTAACCCAAAAAGATCCCGTCAGAAGAGCGCGACTTCAAATTTATCCAAATTTCCACGTTTTAGGATAAAGCAATGACAACCAAAAACTCAAAGATGAGTAACTTTGGGCTGTCTCCCAAAACGCAGCTCATAAGATGTCAAATTCAAAATTGAGCGCAAGAAGATTCGGTTTGAGATGTAACAAGAAGTATTCATGGCCTCAGCCCAGAATTTCCTAGCCATCTCAACCATAGTGCGGTTCTTTCTCTCAACAACACCGTTCTATTGAGGAACCCGCAGAGTAGAGAATTGATGTTCTATGCCATACTCCATGCAAAAGTCAACAAAGAGACTGTTCTTGAACTCAGTGCCATTATCACTTCGAATGAATTTCAATGCAACAGGGAGTTCAGTGAAAAGTCTCAAAGCCAAGCTCCGAAAGTGTGAAAACACTTCATCCTTGCTAGCAAGAAAGAAGACCCAAGAGTAACGAGAGAAATCGTCGACAATGACTAACACATACCACTTGCCGCCTAAAGAACTAACCCGAGAAGGACCTACAGTGTCCATGTGGAGAAGTTCTCCGGGTTGTTTAGTCATCACCGTGGTGACTGGCGAGTGCGAAGCGGCAATAATTTTTCCATGTCGACATGGAGTGCAAACTAAATTCTTCTCAAACTTGAGCTTGGTCAATCCTCGGATCAGACCTAGGGCACTCAGGCGAGTGAGCCACTCAAAGCTCATATGCCCTAGTCCCCTATGCCTACTTCCAAAGCTCAGAAGTCGAATGTGCAACAAGACAATGAGAAGAACCAGATGACTTAGAAAAATCAGCTCCAAAAACTCTCCCAACTCTAAAGATCTTACAGACCACAACGCCATCAGAATTGAGTACTTGTGAAGTATTGCGATGGAATCGCACTTCGAAGCCCTCATCAAGCAATTGAGATACAGAAAGCCAATTGTATCCCAAGTTTTCAACCAAAGCAACATCTTTAAGCGTGAAATTCGAGTTAATTCTTACCACACCTTTACTTTCACTCTACTCCTTCGATTGTTGCCGAAGGTGATATGTTCCTTTTGCTTGGTTGTGGTGAGGCTGGAGAACCATGCTGCATCTCTAGACATGTGGCGCGAACAACCGGAGTCCATGATCCACGTGCCCTCAAGGCTCGGTTCGGTGCTTACATATGATAGGAAAATCTCGATCGCTCAGTGCTGGGTGAGTGAATACATGACGAGGCATCCAGCACTGAGTGATACGAGTAGTAGGCACAGTAAAAATAGACTGTCTACGCACAGGATAATCAGAATGATGCATAGTGCGAGGTCTACCTACATGCTGTGACCCAAATGCATGACGAGGTCTCCTACTCTGACGAGGTACAAAGCTACTCGCCTGGGGTCTACCACCATATGGAACATGGTGAACACCTCGAGGAGCAAAACCTCTCCGAGAAGTACGAGGAGCCTCAAAAACAGGAGAAGAGTAAAACTCAGACTCATGCATACCTAAAGATGGGTAGTGCATGTTTTAGAACCTCATCGCCTGAGAGCGTCGTTCATTCTTGATGCGACGAAAATAGAATCCAACCAGATTACCCACCCGCTGACAATAGGAACAATGAAACACTCTCCTAGGGGCACTCTCATGGGTCATAGGAGCAATCCTCACAAGCTCCTTGGGCTTCTACTGAGTGGTTTTCTTGGAAGGAATTTTCTTTGCAGGAGGAGTGGTTTTCTTTGGGGTTTGGGTAGACTTTTGGCTGATGGTATGTGTTGGACCGGAAACGGCGACCAGAGGTGGAGGGGGGGGGTGAATGGGAGCTTTTAAAAAACTTGGGCTAAAAACAGCCTTCGGTTTTAAATCTGTCTACTGCGGAACAGGCTTCGAACACCAACCTTTGAAGGTCTGGTTCGGAGGTATATGACAGCTCCGAACACAGGCTTCGCAAGGAGTAAAAAGTCCGAAGCCAAGCAGACTTCGCTCCACCAACAACCCCGAAAACAACTCTGCTAAGTCAGTGTAGGCTCCGCACAAAGGATGCTTCGAGCAGGCTTCGCACTTCACCCTTCGCAAGAGTAGACTACCCTCTGAGGACTTCAACCCAATACTTAGCGACAACAACTGGTGCTGGGCTTCGTACTGCGAAGGTCTAAATGCACCCTATGAGGACTCCGCTAAGGGCTTCAACACAGGAAGCAAAACAGGGCTTCGATCAGGGCTTCGCTAAGTCTAAATGCACCCTATAGGGTTTACAAAGGTTTTGTCTCATCAGAACTGAGGGGTACAAAAGGTAGTCAACTTTATTCTCGAGGCTTCTCTGTCAGCTTTTGCAGAGGGGACAGCGTCAGCTTTTTGCAGAGCAGACAATGCCAGCCTTTACAGTCTTTGACCTTTCCGAAGTCCCCCTTCGCACGCGAGGGGTGCGGTAGCATCGGTGAGAAGCCTTGAGCCTGATGGACTTCGCTTCACCGAAGTCAGCCTCCGATACAGTGACAGTTTTGAGCCGAAGCCATCAAAGCCCTTGGGCCTTCGCACCAACACCTTCGGAGTGGACCACCACGGCCTCGCAGCTTCTCCCAGCTCGAACTCCGTCAGTCCGTGTACCGGAGCCATGCATGGCCGAAGTACCACAAGTCAACCTCGCTCCGGAGCTAGCCTCGCTCCGAAGCCTTCTTCACTCCGAAGCCCCACCTTCGGAGTACCACCCTTCGAAGTCCCTCCTTCGTCCAAGGCCTCCGCACGAAGCATTCCATGAGCACTTCGTCGCTGTGTCTCTCCCCGAGCACACTCCTCGACGAGCCTCACCCGGACCATGCCTTCGATGCGCCTCGACTTCTGAGACCTTCGTCGGATACCTTCAAATGTCTCCCTCCGGAGCACACTTCGAACGCCTTGCCTCCGTAGAGGACTTGAACCACCAAACTCCGAAGTCACTCCATCTGGAGTACCCTTCGAAGTGACTCGCCTCTGAGTACTTTGTCTCGGAGTACCTTCACCCGTAGCCACGCTCCGCACTTACTGCCTTCTCCTGGTGCACCTCGACCCGAGGTCTGACCTGGACCCCTTCGTAGCCACTATGACGGAGCTCCCCGCTCCCCTGGCATCAAGCCTCCCGCTTGACCCAGGTTCACCTGCTACGAACCTGTCCGTCACCTTCAAAGTCCCCTGCGCACCACAGACAAATAGACAAGTGTTTCCAGTACTCCGAAGACCTCTCTGGGTTAGCAACCTTCAGCACACACTACGGTGTACCGCCCAAAGTACCGAGACCTTCGGTACGACCCAGTCATCGTGTATTGTCGGACCCCTCCGATAGGCACACTCCGCTGCAACAGCCGCAGCAACCAAACCACTGAACCCTTCGGAGTTCCAACCTCCGAAGCCCCTTCGAGGTACCCCTTCGAACTAGAGGGTAAAAGCCTGTCAATCACTCATCACAACACCGAAACCAACCCTTGGTTTCTCAATCTCCCCCTTGATGAGTGCATTGACAACCAATTTCAAGTTCAAGAAAATTTAAAGAATTTCAGCACACAAGTGACCATAAAAACTCAACAACGAGCCAAAGCATGTCACATGATAAAAGAATTTTCCTCCCCCTTTTCAAAAGAGTAAAAGCCCCTTCGGCAAATCTCCCCTTTTTCAAGATAAAACTCATAAAAACTCCCCTGAGTTAATTTAACTGTACCCTTTCTGCAACAGAGAACTCAAATTTCTCCCCCTTTGGCAATGCAAGCATCAAGGAGCATGTAAAAGATGCATTGCTTGGAAATGAGCAGAATTGCAAAGACATATAAAGCAAAAATATGCCAACAGTAATACCAATGATCATGGGCTCAGCTCCATTTAACATTCTCTAAAAACATGATGACATCATGTGATTTTATCATTTTTTGAAATAAAAGCATCACCACTCAGTCAAGGAAACTAGACAAGTGACAGTAAGGACTGCGCAAAGCTAGGCAATTTCTACTCTAGACAGACAAGTCCAGTTCAAATGGAGCTATGAAAGCAAACTTGATGACCAACAATTTTGTTGTTCTTTTCTTAATGCCAGGGGTTATTTGTTTGTCCACCTTATACTTTCCAATCAGGCCAAGCCTAGGCATGAAAACCATCAGAAGCTTAAAGCAATGATTTTGGCAGACACTACACTATTCCAGTTCAGACCAATGTGCAGTGGTAAGCAGTCTAGAATAGAGTAGTGCGACAAACAAACCCGCCTGGATCTTTTCACTTGAAGCATGCAAATCATGGAGTTGTTGATTTTAACTAAGTGAACCAATTTTTAGCACTTGATGAATATCCATGAGTAAGTAGAACAAAAATTTTTTAAGTTGCAATTTTTAGCATCCAGAGTAAAGGAGTCTTGCTATCAAGCAGATAAAAGATAGCTAAAGCAGTCCTGCCTACACATGCTAGATACAAGATTGAGCAGTGAGCATGATTTTGAGTTTGAAAAGAAAACATCATGCACATTAATGTTTCAGATAATTAAAAAGTGCTGAGCTGACACGATTTCATGAATTAAGATCAGGCATATAAATGCAAAAGATGTAAATGCAATTCCACACATGACGAGCACATGCAAGACAATTAAAGCCTGCTCCCCCTCACAAAATGCCGTAAGGGTGACAGATGCCAAGTTCCCCACGCAAGTAGGCAAATCGAGAAGCATCGAGGGGTTTAGTGAAAATGTCAGCTAGCTGGTGTTGGGTATCAACATATTGAAGTTCAATATCACCCTTCTCATTGTAATCTCTGAGAAAATGATATCGCACATCAATGTGTTTGGTTCTAGAGTGTTGAACCGGGTTGTTTGCAATACAAATAGCACTAGTGTTATCACAGAAAAGTGGAACACTCTTATAATCTAACCCGAAATCCCGCAAAGTGGAAGCCATCCACAAAATCTGAGAGCAACAGCTAGCTGCAGCAACATATTCGGCCTCAGCCGTCGATTGTGCAACACTAGACTGTTTGCGGGAGGACCAGCAAACCAACGATGTACCCAGAAAATGACAAGTACCAGAGGTACTCTTCCTATCAATCATACACCCAGCAAAATCCGCATCGGAATAACCTCGAAGACATAAGATGAAGACGCTGAATACCATATGCCAAATTCAAGGGTATGTTTGAGATACCTGAGTATGCGTTTTAACCGCTTGACGGTGCGAAGCTCGGGTGAAGCCTGAAAACGAGCGCACAGACACACTGACGAAGTGTATGTCCGGCTCGTAGCAGTCAAGTAGAGGAGGGAGCCGATCATGCTTCGAAACTCCTTCTGATCTACGGCTTCTCCATCTTCGTCAGGATCTAATGCTACAGATGTAGCCATTGGAGTGGCGAGGGGCTTCGCATCGGCCATGTCAAACTTCTTGAGCAGGTCCTTGGTGTACTTCGTCTGGTGGACGAAAGTACCTTGTTTGCTTTGCTTGATTTGCAACCCAAGGAAAAAGGTGAGTTCACCCATCATGGACATCTCGAACTCCCTGCTCATGGTATCTGCAACTCGGCAACCAAAGCATGAGAAGAGCCACCAAAGATGATATCATCCACATAAATCTGAACCAGGAGGAAATCTTTGCCATGCTTGAGAGTAACAGGGTTTTATCAACAGAGCCCATCAAATACCCTCGCTCAAGCAGAAAAGACTTAAGTCTATCATACCAAGCCCGAGGGGCCTGCTTGAGTCCATAAAGAGCCTTATGAAGTTTAAGGACTTTATGTGGGTACTTGGGGTTTTCAAAACCAGGGGGTTGTTTTACATAAACATCTTCACCTAATGAAGCCTGTTGGGGGGAAAATATCCCATCTTCGGGGTTATTGCCGTCACAGTACAAAAGCAGATAATGGATTCGAAGACTTCCAGACGTTCATCTTCGAAGATACCCTGAGTCAGCTCGAAGTACGAAGATAGGCATTGGTTCGGAGTACATCTTCGAACTAAGGCTTTTTTGAGACTTTATTGCCAGCTAAGATGGAAGATTTATCTTTTATATTATTAGATTAGTCTTTTACCATTTTAGCCCTATCAAGGGTACCGAATAGTTTCCACTATGTCGGTTGTAATAGAGGGGTAAATAGGTCTTTTCCTTAATATTTGGGCCTATAAATACCCCCCATTTCATCTTGTAATAGGGACCGAATACAAGTATTCAATACACACATTCGAACCATTCTAAGTTATTATCCTTTCGGAGGCTTAGAACATAGTTCACTTCGCAAACACTTCATTTGTTAGTTTCTAATCTACAGAAACCTGTTAGCGTAATCTTTTACGCCAACAGTTGGCGCCGTCCGTGGGGAACTAGTCGAAAAACTCGTTCTCTACCACTTCTTACATCATGCCTCCTAAGCGGAGCGCACCTCGTAACCCTGTTCGGAGGTCCTCTCGGATCTCCGAGACACCATCCGATACGGTTGAAGTCGGAGGGCCTTCGACATTTCCTCCACCTCAACTCCGGAAGGAGTTTCCATCCCTCGAACATACGAAGCTTCTCGCCAAATCCTTCCATACTTCGACCACCTGGAATCCCTCTTCCACCTTCCATCCCCTTCGAACTGATCCTACTAGTTCTCAAGGACCTAGAAGATCCTTCCGGAGGAGATGAAGACAATCTTGAAGATATGGCCACTCAATGGCCAACCTTCAAGCTGACGTAGCAAAGGTGGCGACAAGAAGCATGCGACAGGTTCGCTCTCAAGCCATCCCAGCTATCCCAGAAGTGCCGAGAGGAGTGAAACCCGATTATCCGAAGCCCCGGAGAACGCCTCCTTCGTAATGAATCTCCGCTGCAT
>JAAALK010001829.1:41688-77613 GCA_019279435.1 Zizania palustris
AAGGTAGTCACTTTATTCCGAGGCTTCTCTGTCAGCTTTTGCAGGAGGGGACAGCGTCAGCTTTTTGCAGAGCAGACAATGCCAGCCTTTACAGTCTTTGACCTTTCCGAAGTCCCCTCGCACGCGAGGGGTGCGGTAGCATCGGTGAGAAGCCTTGAGCCTGATGGACTTCGATTCACCGAAGTCAGCCTCCGATACAGTGACAGTTTTGAGCCGAAGCCATCAAAGCCCTTGGGCCTTCGCACCAACACCTTCGGAGTGGACCACCACGGCCTCGCAGCTTCTCCCAGCTCGAACTCCGTCAGTCCGTGTACCGGAGCCATGCATGGCCGAAGTACACAAGTCAACCTCGCTCCGGAGCTAGCCTCGCTCCGAAGCCTTCTTCA
Organism: Zizania palustris; assembly: GCA_019279435.1. NCBI lineage: Eukaryota > Viridiplantae > Streptophyta > Magnoliopsida > Poales > Poaceae > Zizania > Zizania palustris. The sequence continues at coordinate 42,075 of JAAALK010001829.1, forward strand.
CTCCGAAGCCCCACCTTCGGAGTACCACCCTTCGAAGTCCCTCCTTCGTCCAAGGCCTCCGCACGAAGCATTCCATGAGCACTTCGTCGCTGTGTCTCTCCCCGAGCACACTCCTCGACGAGCCTCACCCGGACCATGCCTTCGATGCGCCTCGACTTCTGAGACCTTCGTCGGATACCTTCAAATGTCTCCCTCCGGAGCACACTTCGAACGCCTTGCCTCCGTAGAGGACTTGAACCACCAAACTCCGAAGTCACTCCATCTGGAGTACCCTTCGAAGTGACTCGCCTCTGAGTACTTTGTCTCGGAGTACCTTCACCCGTAGCCACGCTCCGCACTTACTGCCTTCTCCTGGTGCACCTCGACCCGAGGTCCTGACCTGGACCCCTTCGTAGCCACTATGACGGAGCTCCCCGCTCCCCTGGCATCAAGCCTCCCGCTTGACCCAGGTTCACCTGCTACGAACCTGTCCGTCACCTTCAAAGTCCCCTGCGCACCACAGACAAATAGACAAGTGTTTCCAGTACTCCGAAGACCTCTCTGGGTTAGCAACCTTCAGCACACACTACGGTGTACCGCCCAAAGTACCGAGACCTTCGGTACGACCCAGTCATCGTGTATTGTCGGACCCCTCCGATAGGCACACTCCGCTGCAACAGCCGCAGCAACCAAACCACTGAACCCTTCGGAGTTCCAACCTCCGAAGCCCCTTCGGAGGTACCCCTTCGAACTAGAGGGTAAAAGCCTGTCAATCACTCATCACAAACACCGAAACCAACCCTTGGTTTCTCAATCTCCCCCTTGATGAGTGCATTGACAACCAATTTCAAGTTCAAGAAAATTTAAAGAATTTCAGCACACAAGTGACCATAAAAACTCAACAACGAGCCAAAGCATGTCACATTGATAAAAGAATTTTCCTCCCCCTTTTCAAAAGAGTAAAAGCCCCTTCGGCAAATCTCCCCTTTTTCAAGATAAAACTCATAAAAACTCCCCCTGAGTTAATTTAACTGTACCCTTTCTGCAACAGAGAACTCAAATTTCTCCCCCTTTGGCAATGCAAGCATCAAGGAGCATGTAAAAGATGCATTGCTTGGAAATGAGCAGAATTGCAAAGACATATAAAGCAAAAATATGCCAACAGTAATACCAATGATCATGGGCTCAGCTCCATTTAACATTCTCTAAAAACATGATGACATCATGTGATTTTATCATTTTTTTGAAATAAAAGCATCACCACTCAGTCAAGGAAACTAGACAAGTGACAGTAAGGACTGCGCAAAGCTAGGCAATTTCTACTCTAGACAGACAAGTCCAGTTCAAATGGAGCTATGAAAGCAAACTTGATGACCAACAAATTTTGTTGTTCTTTTCTTAATGCCAGGGGTTATTTGTTTGTCCACCTTATACTTTCCAATCAGGCCAAGCCTAGGCATGAAAACCATCAGAAGCTTAAAGCAATGATTTTGGCAGACACTACACTATTCCAGTTCAGACCAATGTGCAGTGGTAAGCAGTCTAGAATAGAGTAGTGCGACAAACAAACCCGCCTGGATCTTTTCACTTGAAGCATGCAAATCATGGAGTTGTTGATTTTAACTAAGTGAACCAATTTTTAGCACTTGATGAATATCCATGAGTAAGTAGAACAAAAATTTTTTAAGTTGCAATTTTTAGCATCCAGAGTAAAGGAGTCTTGCTATCAAGCAGATAAAAGATAGCTAAAGCAGTCCTGCCTACACATGCTAGATACAAGATTGAGCAGTGAGCATGATTTTGAGTTTGAAAAGAAAACATCATGCACATTAATGTTTCAGATAAATTAAAAAGTGCTGAGCTGACACGATTTCATGAATTAAGATCAGGCATATAAATGCAAAAGATGTAAATGCAATTCCACACATGACGAGCACATGCAAGACAATTAAAGCCTGCTCCCCCTCACAAAATGCCGTAAGGGTGACAGATGCCAAGTTCCCCACGCAAGTAGGCAAATCGAGAAGCATCGAGGGGTTTAGTGAAAATGTCAGCTAGCTGGTGTTGGGTATCAACATATTGAAGTTCAATATCACCCTTCTCATTGTAATCTCTGAGAAAATGATATCGCACATCAATGTGTTTGGTTCTAGAGTGTTGAACCGGGTTGTTTGCAATACAAATAGCACTAGTGTTATCACAGAAAAGTGGAACACTCTTATAATCTAACCCGAAATCCCGCAAAGTGGAAGCCATCCACAAATCTGAGAGCAACAGCTAGCTGCAGCAACATATTCGGCCTCAGCCGTCGATTGTGCAACACTAGACTGTTTGCGGGAGGACCAGCAAACCAACGATGTACCCAGAAAATGACAAGTACCAGAGGTACTCTTCCTATCAATCATACACCCAGCAAAATCCGCATCGGAATAACCTCGAAGACATAAAGATGAAGACGCTGAATACCATATGCCAAATTCAAGGGTATGTTTGAGATACCTGAGTATGCGTTTTACCGCTTGACGGTGCGAAGCTCGTGGTGAAGCCTGAAAACGAGCGCACAGACACACTAGCGAAGTGTATGTCCGGCCTCGTAGCAGTCAAGTAGAGGAGGGAGCCGATCATGCTTCGAAACTCCTTCTGATCTACGGCTTCTCCATCTTCGTCAGGATCTAATGCTACAGATGTAGCCATTGGAGTGGCGAGGGGCTTCGCATCGGCCATGTCAAACTTCTTGAGCAGGTCCTTGGTGTACTTCGTCTGGTGGACGAAAGTACCTTGTTTGCTTTGCTTGATTTGCAACCCAAGGAAAAAGGTGAGTTCACCCATCATGGACATCTCGAACTCCCTGCTCATGGTATCTGCAAACTCGGCAACCAAAGCATGAGAAGAGCCACCAAAGATGATATCATCCACATAAATCTTAACCAGGAGGAAATCTTTGCCATGCTTGAGAGTAAACAGGGTTTTATCAACAGAGCCCATCAAATACCCTCGCTCAAGCAGAAAAGACTTAAGTCTATCATACCAAGCCCGAGGGGCCTGCTTGAGTCCATAAAGAGCCTTATGAAGTTTAAGGACTTTATGTGGGTACTTGGGGTTTTCAAAACCAGGGGGTTGTTTTACATAAACATCTTCACCTATGAAGCCTGTTGGGGGAAAATATCCCATCTTCGGGGTTATTGCCGTCACAGTACAAAAGCAGATAATGGATTCGAAGACTTCCAGACGTTCATCTTCGAAGATACCCTGAGTCAAGCTCGAAGTACGAAGATAGGCATTGGTTCGGAGTACATCTTCGAACTAAGGCTTTTTGAGATCTTTATTGCCAGCTAAGATGGAAGATTTATCTTTTATATTATTAGATTAGTCTTTTACCATTTTAGCCCTATCAAGGGTACCGAATAGTTTCCACTATGTCGGTTGTAATAGAGGGGTAAATAGGTCTTTTCCTTAATATTTGGGCCTATAAATACCCCCCATTTCATCTTGTAATAGGGACCGAATACAAGTTATTCAATACACACATTCGAACCATTCTAAGTTATTATCCTTTCGGAGGCTTAGAACAGTTCACTTCGCAAACACTTCATTTGTTAGTTTCTAATCTACAGAAACCTGTTAGCGTAATCTTTTACGCCAACAGTTGGCGCCGTCCGTGGGGAACCTAGTTCGAAAAACTTCGTTCTCTACCAACTTCTTACATCATGCCTCCTAAGCGGAGCGCACCTCGTAACCCTGTTCGGAGGTCCTCTCGGATCTCCGGAGAGACACCATCCGATACGGTTGAAGTCGGAGGGCCTTCGACATTTCCTCCACCTCAAACTCCGGAAGGAGTTTCCATCCCTCGAACATACGAAGCTTCTCCGCCAAATCCTTCCATACTTCGACCACCTGGAATCCCTCTTCCACCTTCCATCCCACTTCGAACTGATCCTACTAGTTCTCAAGACCTAGAAGATCCTTCCGGAGGAGATGAAGACAATCTTGAAGATATGGCCACTCAAATGGCCAACCTTCAAGCTGAAGTAGCAAGGTGGCGACAAGAAGCTGCGAACAGGCTTCGCTCTCAAGCCATCCCAGCTATCCCAGAAGTGCCCGAAGATGATGAACCCGATTATCCCGAAGCCCCGGAGAACGCCTCCTTCGATAATGAATCTCCGCTGCATCCTAAGCTGCAGAAAGTTCGCTTTGATCCGAAGTTTAAGACTTCGAAGCTCTGTAAGTATGCTGGAGATGAAGATCCCGGAGAGTTTGTTCGTTCTTATGCCCTAGCAATTGAAGCTAGCGGAGGAGTTTGAGACACCATGGCAAAGTGCTTCCCCTTAGCTCTTCAAGGAGTGGCATTAAGGTGGTTCTTGTCCTTGAAGCCAGGATCAATTAATTCATGGGGGCAGCTGAAGAAGAAGTTTGTAAGCAATTTTCAAGGCACCTTCGTGCCTTCCATGTCAACAGGAAGCCTTTTCCAGGTGAAACAGCTCCCCGGAGAGACATTGAGGCAATATTTCAAGCGCTTCGCTCATACGAAGTCGCAGATCCGGGGGTTGTCTGCTTCTTCGGTAGTAGATGCAGCTCGGGAAGGCGTCACTCATCAAGGCCTCCTGGATAAGCTTCATCGGAAAAGCATCTCCTCGGTCTCTCAGTTGATGTCATACTTCGAGGAGTATGCGAGGTCAGAAGAAGGTTGGCTTCGAAGAACTGCAGCTACTTCATCCATATTGCAAGAAGTTAAAGTAGAAGTAAACTTCGGCACAGCCGCAAGAACCAGTCTTCGAACTTCAACATGATCGGAGAAGAGGGCAAAAGCACCCTCGTTCTGAAGTCTTGAATATTGCACCCCCACAGAAGTTTATACAGAGAGCTCCACAGTCTTCGGGGAACAAGGCCAGCGGCTGGAGGCCGCCAGGGAAAACGGCTGGCAAAGGCCAGACCCTTTTCTGCTGCATCCATGGTGAAAATCGAAGCCATGCAACTGATACTTGCAAGGCTATACTTACTCTAAGAGGAGAGTATCTAGAAAGAACTTCGGGTCGAGGTACTATCGACCGAGTTCCAGCTGCAGCGCGCCCAGAGCCGGTTCAGGCTGTGGCGTGGATAGAAAACTTTGATGCCGCAAGACACCCTCCAGTGGCCAATGTTATGCCACCCCCGAAGCAAGAGGAAGGGCAAGACCGAGGGAAAAGAGTAGTCCTCCCCATCTCTGGAGGAGGTACCCTTGGAAGTATGTCAAAGAGACAGCGAAGAGACTACGTCAGGGAAGTAGGCCATATTGGGACTTCGTCGTCTGCAGCTGCAATGCTGGAGTGGTCTCATGTACCAATATCCTTTTCTACGGAGGATGCAGCTGGCATTAAGTTCCCGCATGCAGACCCACTTGTTATCACTGTTGATATTGCGGGCACTGAAGTTCGAAGGGTGTTGATTGACGGAGGTAGTTCGGCAGACATCATTTTTGTTCAAGCCTTCGATCAATTGTGCATTTCCAGAAAGCACCTCCTTCCAGCGGCTCGTCCTTTGCAAGGCTTCGTAGGACCTCCGCTTGATGCACTTGGCCAAATAGGCCTGGAAGTTACCTTCGGGGAAGGTTTATTGGCCCGAACTGAGGAAGTAATCTTCGATGTTGTAGATGCCCCGTATGCTTACAACGTCATCTTCGGAAGAGGCATGCTAAACCAATTCGGAGCTGTGGCGCATCACAATTATTTGTGCATGAAGATGCCCACACAAGCAGGAGTCCTAACTGTCTTCGGAGATCAAGCCATCGCTCGGAGAGCAGAATATGGTCATGGTCCCCCTCTTGATCCAAGACAAGTAAACAATGTACAAGACAATGAAGAAATTTTTTCAGCCCCTTCCGAAGCTTCAAAGAAATCCTTTCCGAGACCAAGTCCTGAAGGAGAGATTGCAGCGAAGGTCATTGTTAAAGATGGTAAAGAGTATACATTTCAATTTGGTAAAGATTTACCTCCAGAAGTTGCAACCTCCTTGGAAAAGGTGGTGGAAGAGAATTTGGATGTCTTCGCTTGGTCTGACGAAGATATCACCGGAGTCGATCGGGATATCATTGAACATAGTTTACTTGTAAACCCAAAGGCCCGCCCTGTTCGGCAAGGACTCCGGAAAATGTCTGTAGAAAGAGCTGCTCTAGCGAAAGACAAAGTTGAGAAATTGTTGAAGGCTGGGATTATCAGAGAAGTGGCTCACACAGAATAGTTAGCCAACCCTGTCTTCGTCAGAAAGAAGTTTTCGGAAAGTGGCGCATGTGCATTGATTTCACATCCTTGAATAAAGCATGCCCTCGTGACCCCTACCCCATGCCCCGAATTGATCAATTGGTCGACTCCACCGCAGGTTCGGAGTTATTAAGCTTCCTTGATGCGTATTCTGGTTATCATCAAATATGGTTGAAGCGCGAAGATGAGATCAAGACAAGCTTTGTAACTCCTTCGGGAGTCTTTTGTTATGTAAGAATGCCCTTTGGCTTAAGAAATGCCGGGGCTACTTTTTCGAGGTTAGTTGCTAAGGCTCTAGGTCATCAACTAGGTCGCAATGTGGAGGCCTATATGGATGATATTGTAATAAAGAGTGCTTTAAAGCACCAACATAGCCTAGACTTAGCAGAAACATTCAATAGCCTTCGGGCATGTGGGATCCGTCTTAACCCCGAAAAATGTATCTTCGGAGCTAAGGCTGGAAAGTTGTTAGGGTATTTAGTTTCAAGCAGGGGAATTGAAGCTAGCCCTACTCAAATAACTGCGCTACAAAAAAATGGCTCCTTCGAAAACTTTAAAGCAAGTGCAAAAGCTGACTGGACGTCTAGCAGCACTTAGCAGGTTTTTATCAAGGTCTGCGGAGAGAAGCTTGCCTATATTCAAAACATTGAAAGGGTCCGAAGATTTTGCATGGACACCGGAGTGTCAGAAAAGCTTCGAAGATATTAAAGAGTATCTCAGTAATCTTGCTACACTCACGGTGCCTACTGCGGACGAAACCCTACTCCTTTATCTTGCAGCTACAGGTTCTGCTGTCAGTGCGGTCCTTGTCAGAGAAGTGGATTTCAATGGGAAGTTGGTCCAAAATCCTGTTTATTTTGTATCCGAAGCATTATCGGGAGCGAAGACAAGATACTCCGAACTCGAGAAGTTCATTTATGCTCTGATAATGGCTTCGAGGAAATTAAGACATTATTTTTTGGCTCACAATGTAATTGTACCAACTTCGTATCCTTTAGGAGATATGCTTCGAAATAAGGATTCCACTGGAAGGATTGGGAAGTGGGCAGTTGAGCTAGCACCCTTCGGCATATCTTTCCTAGCAAGGACAGCAATCAAATCGCAAGTCTTAGCAGATTTTGTAGCAGAATGGACTCCGCCTGCAAATTTAGTTCCAGAGAAGTCAAGTGACGGAGTTTGGACTGTTTATTCCGATGGGGCCTTCCAAGCATCCGGAATAGGCATTGGAGGAGTATTAATTTCGCCTTTAGGGCAAAGAGCAATGTACTCCACAAGACTCAACTTTAAGTCTACCAATAATATAGCGGAGTTTGAAGGGATTTTATTGGGACTCCGAAAAGCACGTGCTCTAGGGGCTACAAGAATTATTATAAAGACAGATTCTCAAATAGTAGCAGGGCACGTAGATAAAAGTTTCCAGGTTCGGCATCCACAGCTTGCAAAGTACTTAGAAGAAATCCGTAAAATCGAAGCACACTTCAAGGGTATTTCCATTCGGAGTATACCAAGAGCAGAAAATGTGCAAGCGGACATCTTAGCAAAAGCTGCAGCCGGAGCTGTGGATGTGCCAGAAGAAGCCTTCTATGAGGAGCTCAGTACACCTTCGGTGCCACAAATTCCCTCTGCAGAGATTCTTTGCATTCCTAGTGCAGATTGGAAAAATTCAATCATGGAACTTTTACAGGGAGGAACAAATTTGCCCGAAGAGCCACAGCTGTCAAGATTAAAGCTTAGAGCTAGAAATTATCAAATAATCAACGGTATTTTATACAAGGCCGGAGTATGTTCCCCTCTACTCCGATGTATATCTCAAGCCGAAGATCAAGAAATTCTTCGAGAAATTCATGAAGGCCTTTGTGGTAGCCATTTAGCCTCGCGAGCTTTGGCAGGAAAAACACTTCGCTAGGGGCTTTACTGGCCTACAATAACAGCTGATGCGGAGAGCTTAGTCCGCACTTGTCAAGGATGCCAGTGGATGGGTCGACGAAGTCATCGCCCACCAACAGCTCTTCAAGTCATTGCTCCGGTATGGCCTATGGCCAGATGGGGTATGGATTTAATAGGTCCCTTTCCAGTAGCCAAGGGAAATCTGAAGTTCGCAGTGGTAGCTATTGAGTATTTTTCTAAGTGGGTGGAAGCAGAGCCCTTGACAGCTATCACTTCGAACAATGTACAGAAATTCTTCTGGAAGAATATCATTTGCCGGTTCGGAGTGCCTAGACAACTCACAGTTGATAATGGAACACAGTTCGATGCAGAACCTTTCAGAAAGTTTTGCGAAGATCTAGGCATTCAGTTATGTTTTGCTACAGTGAGGCATCCTCAGTCTAATGGAGCCGTAGAACGAGCCAATGGAAATATTTTGTCAGGGCTAAATCGAAGGATAGTAGGATTAGCAAAGGGACTGTGGACCGAAGAGCTTCCGAAGATTTTGTGGTCCATTGGACTACGCAAACAAGGTCCACAGGTTTTACTCCATTCAGACTACTATTCAGAGATGAAGCTATGACTCCAACGGAGCTCAAAGGAGGATCATTTCGCAGCACCGAACCAGAGATTGAAGAAGAAAGACAAGCTTCGCTAGATTTATCAGAAGAAACAAGACTTCGAGCTGTGGCAAACTTATCAAAGTATCATCAGCAGACGAAGGCTTGGTTTGACCCGAAGGTTAAACTCAATGAACTAAGACCGGGTCATCTTGTTCTACGAAGCATTATAGCGCCAGGGAAGTTAGGAAATAAATGGGAAGGTCCATACCTAATCGTTCGTTCAGGACGCCCTGGCTCTTTTAAGTTAGCTAATTTATAAGGTGAAGAGTTAGCACATACTTGGCACGCGGAGCACCTAAAGCGATACTTCACATAAGGGCTCCTTGTAATTCACTTGTAATCATCTTCTGAATTAATAAAGCATATGGTCTAGATAATGCCTTCCCCTCATAGACTTCCAGCTTCCGAGTGGACGCACTGGAACCACGGGGTCGACCGAGAGGGAAGTGTCATGAAGCTGAATCGTATTTTCGGACTTCAAACCATTGATTCGAAGCTTCCGACGTGGGGGCTGACATAATCCGGAGTCCAAGCCACCGGCTTGTAGGCATCTGTAAAAGAGCCCAAAACCACATCCTACGGAGTCCAAGCCATTGGCTGGTAGACTTCCGTAAAAAGAGCCGAAGGTGGCCAAAATATACGGAGTCCAAGCCATTGGCTGGTAGACATCCGTAAAAAGAGTCTAAAGAGACCATTGCAAACTCCGAACCATTGGTTCGACAGAGATCGCAAAAATGAGCCGAAGGTGGCTAAAGCAAAACAGAGTTTGAGCCATGAGCTTCGAATGTCTGTTAGCATAGTCCAAAGTGACAAATTATCTAAGATACTAAGGTATCTTGAAAGTTATCTCAAGTGATTTCTTTCAAAAAACAAGGGTACTAAGTTGCCATTCTTCAGACTACAAGTAGTCGAAGACATTTTAAAAGATTTTAAATAAAAATCTTTAAATTGCAAAGAGGGGCTCCGAACCCCCAAAAAAATTGTACTCCGAAGTTCATTCTTTGCGCATAACCATCTTTGAATACAATTCGAAGTTGCTTATACCCAAAGAGGGGCTAGTGAATATGGAGACAATTTTAAATCGGTATTCATTATTCAAACGAATGTGTTTACAGATTACATCATGAAAAATTGGTATCTATACCAAGAAGGAATCGAAGACCTCTTCGGTCTCTAGAGGTAGGGTTGGAACGACTAGTTCCAGCGTCGGGAGTTCTAACAACTTTGCGTTTAACTCTCTTGCCCCCTTCGAAGCTCTAAAATCCTTCTGTTCTTGTTGAAGCTCGGCCCAAGTTCGAAGCCGTTCGGGGCTCCTTTCCCAGCTTCCAAGTTCTTCAGGTTTTTTACTTCGGACTTCATCTTCGTCTTCAGACCATATAACGTCTTCAGAAGACGAAGTGTTTAAGTTAACCTCTTTTTCTTCCTCTTTAATATAAGACAGTATATCTTTGATTACTTCAGGCGTAATTACACCGGAGCTATCTCGAGGAATTAGAAATCGAGGACGTTTATAAGCTTTTAGAAGATCGAAGGTGGTCCATAATGAGCGAACTTCGTCGTTAAGGTCTAACACTTCGATATCTTCCGTATGAGGCAAAGCCTAAAAATATGACAAACAAATTTTCATTGATAAATGTTCATAAGCATAAAGCTTTACATGGCCAAAAATCCTAAGGTATTTCTAAACCTGCGGGTTCGGAGGAGGCTGACTGCTTGAAGCTTGGGTCCGAACTTGCTTCTGGCGTTGGCCTTCGTCAATCCAAGCCTTGATCGCGGAACGACCTTCGGCTCTCCATGAAGTTTGGAAGGCTCGCCAGGCAGCAGCCACACCTTCGGAAGGAGTCAGAAGTCGCTCGTCGTCGAAGGTAATTGGGCCCCCTCCTGTGTCCGGAGTTATCGATCGGCCCAGATCTTCGTAGTAGCGAAGTAGGCCGACAACAGCCACTTGTCCGGAGAGTTCTCCGTATCTAATGCCCGTTGTCTTCATCTGCTTCGCCACTCCTTGGATCCTTTTCAACCAGCGCAGAAGAGTGATGTTATCATCAGAAGGAAGTATTCCAGTAGTACCGAAGTACTCCAGGACACCTAGCAACTGATTCATAACTTCCACAGCCACCTTCTCGAACTTCAGCTTATCTTCGTTCAGCGCGTCCTTCGTCGAAGTGACTTCTCCCAGAACCCCGGAAAGTCTAGCATTTTCAGTGGTCAAAATATTCTTTTGGTTTAACAACTGGCTAGCTTCCTCTTGGAGTCTGACAAGCTCGGTCCCCGCAGTAGCATGCTCCGCCCGCAATTTTTCAACTTCTGCTCGAAGCACAATTCTCTCTGCTTCGAGCTCTTTATTCGCAGCCTCCAAACCTTGTCTGGCCCTTCGCTCTGTTGACACTATATTGTCCATTTGAACCACTCGACTTTCGGAGATGCTAAGATTCCTTTGAAGGACGTTATTTTCCTCCCGAAGACGAGAGATCTCTTCGTCATTACATATATTCGCAGCTCGGGCCAAGACAGTTTGCTGCAAAAATAAAAAATTAAGGTAAATATTTATTCGTAGATGAATTCTATGTTATTTCGCAAGTGCTTCGTACCTGGTAGGCTGCACTGTTCTATAGCGGCATTAAGCTCCGTCCTGTCCTGCCTTGCTCAGAATGGCCACTAAGTTGGTCTCCCCTATGTCACGGCTAGCTCGATCCAAAGGTTCGAGCAAAGTCCGAAGACCAAGTTGTTTGCCCTAAGAAAGGATCTAGCAGGGGGAGCATACTTATTGCCTGTTGGTCATCTTCGTTCAGCGAAGGACCGGAGCGTTGGCTTGTGGTCTTCGGAGCCTCTGGAGACTGGCCCTCCCCGGAAGATTGGCTCTCGTCTGTTGAATCAGACGGAGTTGATCCGGAACTCGTAGTAGGGAGGGGTTCTATATGTCTTTTTCCTCTTCTAGGTCCCATTTGAGTAGCTCTCTGGGTTGGCTCCGAAGTCGTCGAAGGTCCAGGAATTGTTTCTTCCTGGCGGACCTCTTCCATAGGAGTGGACTCTGTAAAAAAAATATATAAAGTATTATACATTGTATAAATACACAAAATAAACATGAAAGAGTTATTCGAAGTCTACCTTCGACATTTTGCAGAGGAGTCATCATCGGACTGTTCGGCAGATCGAAGGCTAGATCTTCATCTGAATCAGCCGTTAAGTCTTCGACTGCAGGAGCATCGTCCTGAGCAGTCCTTGTTGCCTCTTCGGGAATCGAAGCCATAGTAACTTCGACCCCACTCTCATTCACAGGAACTTCATCCTGAGATATATCTTCGTGAACTGCCGAAGTCCTTGGTTGCTCAAGATTATCTCGAGACTCCGGCACGTTCGCAGGTACTTCGGCTTGTGCAGTCCTTTGAGTTTCATCTTCTTATATTAGACGCACAAGCAATCTCCCTTCATCCTCTTGGGAGTCAGAGACTGAAGCCCTTGAGCTCGAAGGTGCATGATTCGAAGGTGCAAGATTTTTTGGTTTCTGAGCCACCTTCTTCATCGGAGTCTTTGCAGAGCTCGAAGTCCCAGCTTCGGCTTTCCTCTTTTTGGGTCCTTTCTCCGAAGGCACCCAATCCATCAGAGGGGGCGGAGTGATTTCCAGCATTCCCCATACTCTATTAAATCTCTCCCAACTCCCGACCAATTTGATTCTCCATTCTTTTTGGTCGGAGTTGGAGCGCCCAAAATCTTCTCTGAAGCCCTTACAATTTGTTCCGAAGTAACAGGGGCTGAAGAAGCTAAAAGAATAAATCAAGTTAGTTTTTCTTCGAATGAATATACATAATACATGTTGTCTTCGAAGTTACCTGCAGGGCTCGAAGTCAAAGTGATTTTTCGGAGACCGCCTTCCGAATCCTCTTCGAAGATGATAGGCCAGTTGGCCATCAGTGGAGAGATTTGTAACCCGAGGAACTCTTCGGCTAAGTCTCGCATGCTCAACCTTCGGCTGATCCTCTGAAGTAGGTTGAGGCGAGCTTCGAGCTGACCTTGGCCTGGTTGCACTAGGGCTTCTTTCCGGAATTGGATCTCTTTCAAAGGTCCGGCCAGAGGATTGCTCGCCCCAATTTCGGCATAAAACCACCTCATGACCCAGTCAGTATACCATCTAGCATTGATGGCCTTAGCAGGAAATTGAAGGGCATATTCGTCCCGAAGCCTAAAATTGATGCTTCCGAAAGCTACTACTACTTTTTCACCTCCGGGACCTACGAAGGTTTTTGGCTGGCATGAAGCTCTATGTAGCGCAGCGAAGATCTCTGCCCTCCCCTCACAACCTTCGGCTCTCAACGCCCATTCGAAGATAGCTAGACGAGCTACTGCGTTCGGAGACAATTGAGGAAGGGTGACGTGAAATAAGTCGAGTACCTCCGCCAAGAAGTCCACTGCGGGAAGGCCCAAGCCGGCTTCGAAGACGACCACTTCTCCGGGCCTTGGTGACGGGATGAGTTCTTTTCCGGGCTTGCGGATCATAACTCCGGTGCTAATCTTCCCTTCTACTGCGATTGCTAGTGATTCCCTCTTGCAGGTAGAAGATCCCAGTTGAAAGGACTGGTCCAAGTACTTCGTTGATGGCGGGCAGAGACCTTGATCTTCAGCATTTTGAGGATTTCTCCCTCCTGCCGCCATGGATGTCGTTGCGGATGCCGGAGACGCCGTCGCCAACGTCACAGCCGCTGCTGTTGTAGCCGCCTGCTGCCGAGCCAAGGTCGACGGGGCTCCAGAACCCTTGGTCTTCACCATTGCAGTCGCTGGGTTACTTTGGGGAAAATGGAGGCTAGGGCTCAAAGAACTCAAAGAACTCAAAAGGCTCAGAAGGTGTTTGTTTGCGAGAGAGCGGTGAAAAGGTAAATAAGATTGTTCTAGGCCCTCATTTATAGCCTAGACTTCACATTTTTACCGTTAGTCCATGCCATTTCGCATTCCTGCCGTTACTTTTCTCCGAAATTAACGCATTCTACAGTTTCTGTTAGAAGAAGGAAACTAACGGCTATTTATTCTAAGTCTAAAAGGCTTTCGGATTCCTTGAGTTAGTTCTAAGATAGTTCGAAAGTAATTATTCTAAGATTGACTTGGAATTTATATCTTCGTACATTTCGGAGATAAATTAAAATCTAATAACCCCTATGTCTGGTTATTTTTTCCTTCCGTATACTGCTCTCCTAACATTACAGGTCATACGGAGAAGCGTATTCGAGGGGCTACTATTGGGGGAAAATATCCCATCTTCGGGGTTATTGCCGTCACAGCACAAAAGCAGATAATGGATTCGAAGACTTCCAGACGTTCATCTTCGAAGATACCCTGAGTCAAGCTCGAAGTACGAAGATAGGCATTGGTTCGGAGTACATCTTCGAACTAAGGCTTTTTGAGATATTTATTGCCAGCTAAGATGGAAGATTTATCTTTTATATTATTAGATTAGTCTTTTACCATTTTAGCCCTATCAAGGGTACCGAATAGTTTCCACTATGTCGGTTGTAATAGAGGGGTAAATAGGTCTTTTCCTTAATATTTGGGCCTATAAATACCCCCCATTTCATCTTGTAATAGGGACCGAATACAAGTTATTCAATACACACATTCGAACCATTCTAAGTTATTATCCTTTCGGAGGCTTAGAACAGTTCACGTTCGCAAACACTTCATTTGTTAGTTTCTAATCTACAGAAACCTATTAGCGTAATCTTTTACGCCAACAAAGCCATTAAGAAAAGCACTTTTGACATCCATTTGATAGAGCTTGAATCCCCGAGATGTCGCAAAGGCAAGCAAAATCCTAATAGGCCTCAAGGCGAGCAACAGGTGCAAAAGTTTCAGTAAAATCAATCCCTTCTAGTTGAGAATAACCGTGAGCTACAAGTCTAGCCTTGTTTCTAACTATAGTCCCATCCTCCCCTTGTTTATTTTTGAAAATCCATTTTGTTCCAATGAAATGAACATTTGGTGGAGGATCAACTAAAGTCAAGACTTGGTTTCTCTCAAAATTTTCAAGTTCATCATGCATGGCATTGATCCAACTACAATCAGAAAGTGAATGACTAACATCTAAGGGCTCGAAAGAAGCAACAAAAGCTGAATCAATAAAATGAGCATGAGAACGTGTTACCCTTTGATCAAGCTCACCAATGATCTGCTCGGGAGGGTGCATCCTTTGAACATGATGTGGGACCTCGCGGCGGGATGCAGTCTCCCCCTCAACTTGTGCGTTGGAGTGGTCCAAGATGACCGATGTCGAGGTAGTTGCTTCGGGACCTCGTGTCAAAGTAGTTGAAGCGGGGTCAGCTTCGGGGGTTGATGTCGAGGGAAGTAGGGGTTCATCCTCGAAATCTCCGGGATCTTCTTCTTCGAAGATGGTCTGTTCCATGTCGTGTTCATTTGCCTGTTCAAGAGCAGAACTAACAGAGGGGGTTGATTCATCAAAAGTCACATCACATGACTCGATGACAGTGTTAGTTTCCAAATTATAAACACTGATTAGAATGACCATGTGTAGTGTAACCCAAAAATATCCCGTCAGAAGAACGCGACTCAAATTTATCCGAATTACCATGTTTTAGGATGAAGCAGCGACAGCCAAATACTCGAAGATGAGTAACCTTGGACTGTCTCCCAAAACGTAGCTCATAAGATGTCAAGTTTAAAATTGAGCGCAAGAAGATTCGGTTTGAGATGTAACATGCAGTGTTCATGGCCTCAGCCCAGAATTTTCTAGGAGTCCTATTCTCATCAAGCATCGTCCTAGCCATCTCAACCAAAGTGCGGTTCTTCCTCTCAACAACACTGTTTTGTTGAGGAACCCGCGGAGCAGAGAATTGATGTTCTATGCCATGCTCCATGCAAAAGTCAACAAAGAGACTGTTCTTGAACTCCGTGCCATTATCACTTCGAATGAATTTCAATGCACCAGGGAGTTCAGTGAAAAGTCTCAAAGCCTAGCTCCGAAAGTGTGAAAACACTTCATCCTTGCTGGCAAGAAAGAAGACCCAAGAGTAATGAGAGAAATCATCGACAATGACTAAAACATACCACTTGCCGCCTAAAGAACTAACCCGAGAAGGACCTACAGTGTCCATGTGGAGAAGTTCTCCGGGTTGTTCAGTCATCACTATGGTGATCAGGCGAATGCGAAGCAAGCAATCATTTTTCCATGTCGACAAGGAGCGCAAACTAAATTCTTCTCAAACTTGAGCTTGGGCAATCCTCGGATCAGACTAAGGGCGCTCAGACGAGCGAGCAACTCAAAGCTCATATGCCCTAGTCTCCTATGCCACTTCCAAAGCTCAGAAGTCGAATGTGCAACAAGACAATGAGAAGAACCAGATGACTCTGAAAAATCAGCTCCAAAAACTCTCCCAACTCTAAAGATCTTACACACCACAACGCCATCAGAATTGAGCACTTGCGAAGTATCGTGATGAAATCACACTTCGAAGGCCCTCATCAAGCAACTGAGATACAAACAGCAAATTGTATCCTAGGTTTTCAACCAATGCAACATCTTTGAGAGTGAAATTCGAGTTAATTCTTACCACACCTTTACCTTTCACTCTACTCCTTCGATTGTTTCCGAAGGTGATATGTTCCCTTTGCTTGGTTGTGGTGAGGCTGGAGAACCATGATGCATCTCCGGTCATGTGACGCGAACAACCGGAGTCCATGATCCATGTGCCCTCCAAGCCTCGATCTGTCACCTACACATGATAAGAATATCTCGATCGCTCAGTGCTAGGGTGAGTGAAAAAATGACGAGGCATCCAGCACTGAGTGACACGAGTAGTAGGCACAGTAAAAATAGACGGTCTACACACATGATAATCGGAATGATGCAAAGTGCGAGGTCTACCTACATGCTGTGATCGAACAACATGTCGAGGTCTCCTACTCTGATGAGGTACAAAGCTACTCGCCCGGGGTCTACCACCATATGGAACATGGTGAACACCTCGAGGAGCAAAACCTCTCCGAGAAGTACGAGGAGCCTCAAAAGCAGGACGATAGTAAAACTCAGACTCATGCATACCTAAAGATGGGTAATGCATGTCCTGGTAACTCATCGCCTGAGAGCGTCTCTCATCCTTGATGCGACGAAAACAGAACCCAACCAAATGACCCGCCCACTGACAGTAGGAACAATGAAACACTCTCCTCGGGGCACTCTCATGGGTCTTAGGGACAACTCTCACAGGCTCCTTGGGCTTCTGCTGAGTGGTTTTCTTGGTAGGATTTTTCTTGGTAGGAGGAGTGGTTTTCTTTTGTGGTCGGGTAGGCTTTTTGGCTGATGGGGTGTCTAATAGAGCTCTCTCTTTCTCTAGGGTAGTGGGAGAGGTAAAAACAGTTTTGTTTCCATTCTCTGAAGGAATCCTCTCAAAACCCAAACCTAGAGCTACCCCTGCTCTGTCAGCACACATCTTGGTCTTGGCCAAGAGCAAATTCATCCTACCCTTTCCCTCAGTGCATTTATTAACCACGGAAAGAAGGTATTCATTTTCTGACATGAGGTTCTCAGCTCGCTCTCTAACAGTGCCTAGCTGGTCCTTAAGGGTAATGCACGTGTCACAGACAGGCTGCACATCCTTAGAACAACCGGCCCTCTCCAATCTAGCCTCTAAATCATGAACATGCTTATCACGTAAATTAATGCTCTCGCGCAATAAAGAACAGTTCATGCATTCAATATTATCATGAGGTCTAGAATCCACCACCAAAAGCTGCTTCTGTGCAGTCTCAAGCTCAGAAAGAGTTTGAGCATGTACAGAACACAACTGAGCAAGCTCACCCATGACAACAGAACAAGATTCACATTCAGCATCATTTACTTTAGACTTAAGCATGGCATATTCAGTAGAAACAGATTCTAGCCTAAGTCTAAGGTCTTTTCTTTCTCTAGCGGCTTGCACAAGTAATCTATCCTGACCAAGAACTACTTCATTCAGCTCATCTAATTTTATTGAAAGCTGGTCATAGGATAGTGGTACCTCAGATGAGTCAATCTCATCGCCGCTGTGATCGCTGTCGGCCATGAAGCAAAGGCCGGTGAAGTCTCGTCCCTTCTTGTCCTTCTTGTCCTCCTTCCTTGGGGACTCCTCCTCCTCAGAGCTCGACTCCTCAGTTGAGGAAGTGTCGATGTCGCTAAGAGCAGCAACAAAAGCTCTGGAAGCGGCTTTGGCTACTCTCTTAGCCACCTTGCCACGCTTGCCCTTCACAAAGGGTTTCCTCTCCTTCTTGTGGTATTTGGGGCGCTCACTCTCATCTCTCTTCTTGAGCTTAGGGCAATTGGCCTTAATATGAGAAGTGTCGCCACATTCAAAGCAACCACTGAAACCACTTCTCCTCTGATCCCATCTTTCATGATGAAAACGGGTGAACCTTCTGGCAATGAGAGCAAGCTCATCATCATCCAGAGTGTCCACCTGCTCCTTTGTGATGGAGACCAGGGAGGACAAAGCAAAACCATCTGCAAGAACACAAGTACCAGATGTGCTTGGTTCTGCAGCGGTGCCACGGCTAGTGCTAGAAACCAATGCCAATGGTGTGGCAAAGAACTTCTGTGCACTGCAAGAGATGCCTTGGCTATCTCTGTGGACTTTAGCTTGCTGAAGAGCTCATCACAGGTCAATGTGTCATAACTTGCAGACTCCTCAATGCTGGATATCTTCACTTCCCATATGCTACGGTCAAGAGCATAGAGAAGCTTGATAGCCCTGTCATGATCATTGTAAGCAAGCGTCCCGTTGGACCGCAAGTTACTCACTATAGCATCAAAGCGCGAAAACATGGCATCTATAGATTCACCAGGTGCCTGCACAAACAGCTGATACTGTTGATTGTATGTGCTTTGGCGCCTGGCCTTGATCTGAGTAGAGCCCTCATGAAAAATAGTGAGAGTGGTCCAAATTTCCCTAGCTGTCCTAAGGTGTTGCACCCTATCGAACTCACTCCGGCTCAAACCAATGAACAGTATATTCCTAGCCTTGGAGTTGGCATTATACTGATCTTTCTCTGTTTGAGAGGTGCGAGTCTCAGGGATGGAGTATTGTGAGTCCACAATCTCCCAAATTGCATTTCCTTGGCTTAGCAAGTAAGCCTCCATGCGCACCTTCCAGTATGCAAAGTCAGTCCCATCGAACAGAGGAATTTTACTAGCTCTGTCCATGTCGCCAACAGATCACAAAACCGGTTAAGGTCAACTGGTGATCTTAACCTGCTCTGATACCAATTGTTGGACCAGAAACAGGTGACCAGAGGGGGGGGGGTGAATGGGAGCTTTTAAAAAACTTGGGCTAAAAACAGCCTTCGGTTTTAAATCTGTCTACTGCGGAACAGGCTTCGAACACCAACCTTCGATGGTCTGGTTCGGAGGTATATGACAGCTCCGAACACAGGCTTCGCAAGGAGTAAAAAGTCCGAAGCCAAGCAGACTTCGCTCCACCAACAACCCCGAAAACAACTCTGCTAAGTCAGTGCAGGCTCCGCACAAAGGATGCTTCGAGCAGGCTTCGCACTTCACCCTTCGCAAGAGTAGACTACCCTCTGAGGACTTCAACCCAATACTTAGCGACAGCAACTGGTGCTGGGCTTCGTACTGCGAAGGTCTAAATGCACCCTATGAGGACTCCGCTAAGGGCTTCAACACAGGAAGCAAAACAGGGCTTCGATCAGGGCTTCGCTAGTAAGCAACGAGGTCTAGCCTCCTGTTACACAGAGCGAACGCGCACTGAAAAACACACTTCGCACAAAACACCCTTCGCCTAGACAGGCTTCGGTGCACTACAACTAGCGAGGTATGCAAAACAAGTTCAAGCAGAAAGACAACACAGAAGCAGGGCTTCGCCGCTTGAACAAGGAACATAGTAAAATTGATCTCACTGGATGAATACAAAGTGTGTGGAGGCTAGTACAGGAGCTCAACAGTAAATGCTCAAAGTGTTAAATGTTACCTACCCAGCCTCCATATTTATAGCCACTATTCACCCTAAGTGAAATGACTACTTTACCCCTAGGGTTTACAAAGGTTTTGTCTCATCAGAACTGAGGGGTACAAAAGGTAGTCAACTTTATTCTCGAGGCTTCTCTGTCAGCTTTTGCAGAGGGGACAACGTCAGCTTTTTGCAGAGCAGACAATGCCAGCCTTTGCAGTCTTTGACCTTTCCGAAGCCCCCCTTCGCACGCGAGGGGTGCGGTAGCTTCGGTGAGAAGCCTTGAGCCTGATGGCCTTCGCTTCACCGAAGTCAGCCTCCGATACAGTGACGGTTTTGAGCCGAAGCCGTCAAAGCCCTTGGGCCTTCGCACCAACACCTTCGGAATGGACCACCACGGCCTCACAGCTTCTCCCAGCTCGAACTCCGTCAGTCCGTGTACCGGAGCCATGCATGGCCGAAGTACCACAAGTCAACCTCGCTCCGGAGCTAGCCTCGCTCCGAAGCCTTCTTCACTCCGAAGCCCCACCTTCGGAGTACCACCCTTCGAAGTCCCTCCTTCGTCCAAGGCCTCCGCACGAAGCATTCCATGAGCACTTCGTCACCGTGTCTCTCCCCGAGCACACTCCTCGACGAGCCTCACCCGGACCATGCCTTTGATGCGCCTCGACTTCTGAGACCTTCGTCGGATACCTTCGAATGTCTCCCTCCGGAGCACACTTCAAATGCCTTGCCTCCGTAGAGGACTTGAACCACCTAACTCCGAAGTCACTCCATCCGGAGTATCCTTCGAAGTGACTCGCCTCTGAGTACTTTGTCTCGGAGTACCTTCACCCGGAGCCACGCTCTGCACTTACTGCCTTCTCCTGGTCCACCTCGACCCGAGGTCTGACCTGGACCCCTTCGCAGCCACTGTGACGGAGCTCCCCGCTCCCCTGGCATCAAGCCTCCCGCTTGACCCAGGTTCACCTGCTACGAACCTGTCCATCGCCTCCGAAGTCCCCTGCGCACCACAGACAAACAGACAAGTGTTTCTAGTACTCCGAAGACCTCTCCGGGTTAGCAACCTTCGGCACACACTCCGGTGTACCGCCCAAAGTACCGAGACCTTCGGTACAACCCAGTCATCGTGTATTGTCGTACCCCTCCGACAGGCACACTCCGCTGCAACAGCCGCAGCAACCAAACCACCGAACCCTTCGGAGTTCCAACCTCCGAACCCCCTTCGGAGGTACCCCTTCGAACCAAAGGGTAAAAGCCTGTCAATCACTCATCACAAACACCAAAACCAACCCTTGGTTTCTCAGTGTGTCTAACAGGGCTCTTTCTTTCTCTAAGGTAGTGGGTGAGGTAAAAACAGTCTTGTTCTCACTGTCTGAGGGTATTCTCTCAAAACCCAACCCTAGAGCTAACCCTGCCCTATCGGCACACATCTTGGTCTTGGCCAAGAGCAAGTCCATCCTACCCTTTCCCTCAGTGCATTTGTTAACCACAGAAATAAGGTATTCATTTTCAGTCATAAGGTTTTCAGCTCGCTCTCTAACAGTGCCTAGCTAGTCCTTAAGGGTTATGCAAGTGTCACACACAGGTTGCACATCCTTAGAACTACCGGCCCTCTCCAATCTAGCCTCTAAATCATGAACATGCTTATCACGTAAATCAATGCTCTCACGTAATAAAGAACAGTTCATGCATTCATTTATATCATGAGTACTAGAATCAACCATCAAAAGCTGCTTCTGTGCAGTCTCAAGCTCAAAAAGAGTTTGAGCATGCACAGAATGCAACTGAGCAAGCTCACCCATGACAACAGTGCAATATTCAATTCAGCATCATTAATCCTAACTTAAGCATGACATAATCAGTAGAAATAGATTCTAGCCTAAGTCTAAGGTCTTTTTTATCTCTAGCGGCTTGCACAAGTAATCTATCCTGACCAAGAACTACTTCATTTAGTTCATCTAATTTAACTGAAAGCTGGTCATAGGATAGAGGTACCTCAGATGAGTCAAGCTCATCGCTGTTGTGATCGCTGTCGGCCATGAAGCAGAGGCCGGTGAATATCTCGTTCCTTCTTGTCCTTCTTCTCCTCCTTACTTGGGGACTCCTCCTCCTCATCAGATCTCGACTCCTCAGTTGAGGAAGTGTCTATGTCACTGAGAGCAGCAACAAATGCTCTAGAAGCGGCTAGTGCTAGAAACTAGTGCCAATGGCTGTGGCAAGGAGTTCCTATGCACTACAAGAGATGCCTTGGCAATCTCTGTGGACTTCAGCTTGCTGAAGAGCTCATCACAGGTCAATGTGTCATAACCAGCGGACTCCTCAATGCTGGATATCTTCACTTCCCAGATGCTACGATCAAGAGCATAGAGAAGCTTGATAGCCCTATCATGATCATTGTAAGCAAACGTCCCGTTGGACCGCAAGTTACTCACTATCGCATTAAAGCGAGAAAATATGGCATCTATAGATTCACCAGGTGCCTGCACAAACAGTTGATACTATTGATTGTATGTGCTTTGGCGCCTGGCCTTAATCTGTGTAGAGCCCTCATGAAAAATAGTGAGTGTAGTCCAAATCTCCCTACCTGTCCTAAGGTGCTGTACCCTATCAAACTCACTCCGACTCAAACCAATGAACAATATATTTCTAGCCTTGGAGTTGGCATTATACTGACCCTTCTCTATTTGAGAGGTGCGAGTTTCAGGGATGGAGTATTGTGAGTCCACAATCTCCCAAATTGCATTTCCTTGGCTTAGCAAGTAAGCCTCCATGCGCACCTTCCAGTATGCAAAATCTGTCCCATCGAACAGATGTATTTTACTAACTCTGTCCATGTCGCCAACAGATCACAAAACCGGTTAAGGTCAACTGGTGATCTTAACCTACTCTGATACCAATTGTTGGACTGGAAACGGCGACCAGAGGGGGGGGGGTGAATGGGAGCTTTTTAAATTTTAGACTAAAAATAGTCTTCTGTTTTAATTCTGTCTTCTGCGGAATAGGCTTCGAACACACCCTTCGAAGTTCTGGTTTGGAGGTATTTCACAGCTCCGAAACCAGGCTTCACCAGGAGCAAATGTTCGAAGTCAAGAAGACTTCGCTCCACCCACAACACCAAAAACTCAACTCTACTAAGTCAGTGCAGGCTCCGCACACTGGGTGCCTTCGAACAGGCTTCACACTTCACCCTTCACAAGAGCAGACTTCCCTCTGAGGACTTCGACCAAATACTCAGTGATAGCAACTGGTTCTAGGCTTCGTACTTCGAAGGTCCAAACGCACACTGAACACACTTCGCCGAGGACTTCGACAAGGGAAGAAAACACGCTTTAAGTTAAGCCAAAAACAGTGCTTCGCTAGTAATCAGAGAGGTCTAGCCTCCAGTTTACACAGAGCGGACATACACTGAGAATCACACTTCACCCAGACAGACCTCTCACACACCTCTCTAGAAGAGATTCAAAACACAAACTCACCCAGGAAGAAGATGGTGTACAGAGGAATCAAAGCATGCTGTGCAACACAAAATACAAGTTCAAGCATAAATGAAAACAAAATCAAAGTTTCATTACTTGAACAGGGAACACGAAAATGAACTCACAGATCTGAATACAAAGTGTGGCGACTAGCACAGGAGCTCAAAAATGGCTGCTCAAAAATGTTACTATGACATCAGCTAGCCTCCACTATTTATAGGCACTATTCAACACTGTGAATAGACTACTTTACCCTTAGGGTTTACATTGGTTTTGTCTCATCAGAACAAGGGGGTACAGTTGGTAGTCTACTAAAATTCACAGGATTCTTTTGTCAGCTTCGCAGAGGAGACATCATCAGCTTTTGCAGAGCATACACGGTCATCCTTTGCAGTCTTGGATTCTTCTAAAGCCCCCCTTCGCACGCGAGGGGTGCGGTAGCTTCGGTGAGAAGCCTTGAGTCTAACGGCCTTCGCTTCACCAAAGTCAGCCTTCGATATAATGACGGTTTTGAGCCGAAGCCATCAAAGCCCTTGAGACTTTGCGCCATCACCTCCGGAGTGGAGCACTATGACTTCGCAGCTACTCCCAGATCGAACTCCGTCAGCCCGTGTACCGAAGCCATGCATGGCCGAACTACCTTAAGTCAGACACAATCCGAAGCCCCACCTTTGGAGTACCACCCTTCGAAGTCCCTCCCTCGTCCAAGGCCTCCTCATGAAGCATTCTATGAGCACTTCGTCGCAGTGTCTCTCCCTAAGCACACTCCTCGACGAACCTCACCCGTACCATGCCTTCGATGCACCTCGACTTCTGAGACTTTCGTCGGGTATACCTTCGAGTGCCTCCATCCGGAGCACACTTCGAATGCCTTGCCTCATTGCTGATGACTTTGTCCACCATACTCCAAAGTCACTCCATTCGGAGTACCCTTCGAAGTGCCTCGCCTCCGAGGACTTTGTCTCAGAGTACCTTCAGCCGAAGCCACACTCCGCACTCTCTGCCTTCGCTTGGCGCACCTTGACCAGAGGACCGACCTAGACCCCATGCAGCCTTCATGACGGAGCTCCCCACTCGCCTGGCATCAAGCCTCCCGCTTGACCCAGGTTTACTTGCTGCGAACCATCCTGTTGGGGGAAAATACTTCATCTCCAGGGTTATAGTTATAACAAGACAAAGACAGATGATTGAATCAAAGGTTTCCAGCATCTAACTCCGGGAGTACCTTGGATCATGTTCGAAGTATGAAGGCGAACTCTAGTTCGAAGTATATCACCGAACTTGGATTCTTCCGAGAGCTTTCCTGCCAGCTAGGGTGGAAGACTTATCTTCTTGCTCATTAGATTAGTCTTTTACCATTTTAGCCCTATTAAGGGTACCAAATAGTTTCCACCATGTCAGTTGTAATAGAGGGGTAAAAGGGTCTTTTCCTTTATATTTGGGCCTATAAATACCCCCCGTTTTACCCTGTAAGAAGGATCAAAAACCAAGTTATTCAATACACATCTTCGAACTGTTTTGAGTTATTATCCACTTCGGAGGCTCGAAATAGTTTACTTCACAAACACTTCATTTGTTAGTTTCTAACTTCTAGAAACCTATTAGCGTAATCTTTTACGCCAACACATCTATTGCCTCAGAAGTCACCAGCGCACAACTGACAGACATACAAGTGTATCCAGTACCCCGGAGACCTCTCCAGGTAAACAACCTTCGGTACACACTCCGGTGTACTTCCCAAATTACCGAGACCTTCGGTATGACCCAGTCATTGTGTACTGTCGGACCCCTCCGACAGGCACACTCCGCTGCAACACAGACCCACCGAACCCTTCGGTGAAACAACCTCCGAACCCCTTCGGAGGGACCCCTTCGAATCAGAGGATAAAATCCGTCAATCACTCATCACAGACTTCGAAAACAACCCTTGGTTTCTCAAATAAGTTTATATGTTGGCATCATGGGCGTGGAGACTCCCTTGGACTGAAGTATATTGGTGCGTGTGAGTAAATCATGATTATATTTGTGCTGTGTTAGAACCAAGCCTTGATCCGAGTGATTCACTTCAATCCCCAAAAAATATGAGAGCCAACCAAGATCTTTGATGGAAAAATCCTCACGAAGCTGGGACAGTAAACGATCGACTACCTGCTGGGAGGAACTCAAAATAATAATGTCATCAATGTAAATGAGCATAAAAATCCGAAGACCATCCCGGTTGAGAATAAAGAGTGAGACATCTGCCTTACAAGCAGTGAACCCAAGATGAAGCAATTTAGAACTCAACCGCGCAAACCAGACACGAGGTGCTTGTTTGAGACCATATAGGGATTTGTCCATCTTACAAAGATATGAAGGATGCTCCGAATCGAGAAAACTAGGAGGCTGCTTCATGTATACATCTTCTTGAAGAAAACCATGTAGGAAGACATTATGAATATCTATTTGTTGCATGACCCATCCACATGAAACAGTCGTTGATAACAATAGACAGATAGTAGTGGGTTTAACCACCGGACTAAAGGTATCATCATAAGCAATACCATATTGTTGTTTAAAGCCCTTTGCAACTAGATGTGCTTTATAATGATTAATGGAGCGATCAACCTTCTATTTAACTTTGAATACCCACTTGAAGTCAATAATATTAAGCCCAGGGCAAGGGGGAACCAGATGCCATGTTTTGTTGTGAATCAATGCCTGATATTCACCAACCATTGCGTGCTGCCACAGAGTATTTTACATTGCATCTTTGTAGGAGGAATGTTCTGCAGAAGATGACCAGACTGCCGAGTATACAACAGTACCATCAGTTCGTTTCTTGGGTTGACGTATATTGTTCTTGAGCCGTGTACCAAAGGAATGAGCCACTTGTATCGCATCATGTAGTAGGCCCTCTAGCTGGTATGGTGGGAACCGGAGAAGGTGCCGAAGAAGTCGCACCTGAGGTCGGCAAATCACGGGGCGTAGACGTGGTCTCCACGCCATGCACACCATGCAGAGAGAGGCGTAGGCACGGACATCGTGGGCACAGAGGGCGCTGATGTTGCTAGCGCGAAGGGCTGTTGTCGAGTACTGTCGCCCGAGAATCCATCTGCTAGATTGGCAGGAAAATTAGGCTCAGATCCTAGCGCCTGATTTTGTTGGGAAGGTGATAACTCTGAGAAAGATCCCTGTGGCTCCAAATTTTTTGCATTAATAGAGTTAGCAGGTACAGATAATTGCATATGATCACGTCCCATAAAAATACTATTACTTTCCAAATGTGAATTGCGCAAGTCGAAGAGAGGAGAAGCTGTGCTGGTTGAGGAGTTAGTTCTAGCAAAAGGAAAAATGCCCTCATCAAAAATAACATCCCCAGATATATAGACACGACCAGAATAGGTTTCAAGACATTTGTAGCCCTTATGTAACAAACTATACCCGAGAAAAACACACTCCTTGGAGTGATAAGAGAGTTTGCGTTTATTGTAGGGACGGAGATGGGGCCAGCAAGCATTGCCGAAAAATTTGAGAATGGAATAGGTTGACGGTGTGTTGAGGAGATGCTCGAGGGGAGTTTTGTTATCAATTACTCATGTGGGCAAATAGTAAATGAGATAGGTGGCAGTAAGAAAGGCTTCATCCCAAAATTTACGTGGCATCGAGTCATGAGCTAGGAGGGCTAGGCCGGTTTCAATGATATGACGGTGTTTGCGTTCAGCAGACTCGTTTTGTTGGTGGGTGTGAGGACAAGAGACCCTATGAGAGATACCCAAAGATCGAAAGAAAGTGTTATGAATTTTCTAGTATTCACCTCCCTAGTCGGATTAAACACATTTAATTTTAGTGCCTAAGAGTCGCTCACCATGTGTTTGGAACTGAGAAAATATACGAGGGGCTTCAGAGCGATCATGCATAAGATAAATCTAAGAAAACTTGTTGAAATCATCAATAAAGCTAATATAATATTTAAATCCTCCAACGAACGAAGGTGTAGGACCCTAGACGTCGGAGAAAACAAGTTCCAAAGGATATGTAGAGCTATAGATTGAACTATTATAAGGTAATTGATGACTCTTAGCTAATTGACATGCATTACAAACATGCACATCAGACTCTGTGGGACATGAAATATTATTGAGACGCAAGATAGAAGCAACAACTTGACATGAAGGATGCCCGAGCCATTTATGCCATTGGGCGCGCCTAGGAGAAGACCGACTAAGGAGGGCTTGTTTGAGCTCATCGACATCAGCGGGTTTAAGGGGATAGAGCCCCTTCACACTGTCCAGCCAACAATGAGTTCCTTGTCAACGGATCCTTTATAGAAAAATGCCATGGGTGAAACTCAAAATAGACATGGTTATCACAAGTGAACTTATGAACAGATAGCAAGGGTTTATATATTGTTGGCGTAAAAGGTTACGCTAACAGGTTCTCTAAGATTAAGAACTATCAAACAATGAGTTTGTGAAGTGAACTATCTCAAGCCTCCGAATAGGATAATAGCTCAAAGTAGTTCGAAGTTGTGTATTGAATATAGGAATATTCGATGCCTATTATAGGGTGAGAAGGGGGGTATTTATAGGTAAAAAATCTAAGGAAAAGACCTTTTTACCCCTCAATTACAACTGACATAGTAAAATGTATTCGAAGAAGATAGATAAGGCAGACGTCCCATCAGTCTTACTATTTTCCACTAGAGACGGAGCCTTCGGAGGGTACCTCTGAACTGGGGTTCGGAGGACCCTTCGACTCGGAACTTTATCAACTTTGGGGCAAGCTTCTTTCCTAAAGCTGCATAAATTGTCTTTGCCTTTTAATCTTAATGGCCCTCGGGATAAAGTATTTCCCCCAACAGTAGCCCCTTGAATACGCTTCTCCAATTTGACCTGTATAGCAGGAGAGAAGTATACGCAAGAAACATTTTCATATTCAAGAACTTAGAAAATTTTGAAGGTATTACAACTATTCGAAGTGTCTTTGACATCGAAGTATGTCCGATGAAAGCTTCGAACTAGGACTCATGTGTGAACGCTTCGCAGGGAAATGAATCGTTGCGGAGGCATAGCATTGTGGAGAGCCGTTAATTTTGGCTCATTACCCTTCAAGTAGTCGTTAAGCTCCTGGAAAAAGTAATGGTTAAAACTTTACCGCGGGTTCACACCTTTTTACCTCTTGGTCCCACATGTCAGCGACAGAAGCCGAGCCTGCAATGTGAACGCATGTTCGAAATGCAGTAACTATCGGAAAGGCTATAAAAAGGGGAGCTGAAGCCCATCAGAATTTTGTATAGAGCTTTGCTTCTAAGATTCCTTTCTTTAACCTCCTAATTTTGCCCAATCTTCTAAGCAGCCAACCAATGGTGAGGACCAGCACAACGGTGCTGGTCATGGTGGGAACTCTTGCGCAGAGGCAGGCATGGGCGACATCAGCAGCAGCGGCCATGGCGGGAGCTCCAGGGAGTTCTTGGCCAAAGAACCCTCGGGAGCTCCTCCCACCATCCAAGAAGCCATTGCCGCAGAGCTTCATCCTCGGGCAATTGACGAGCACAGTGGACTCCATCAAGGAAGCAGTGAACGGGAAGCTGGGCCCTAGCATGAGGACTTGAGTCCTTGGAACAGAGTCAACCCCGAAGCCGTGGAGCGGGGAAGTGGTGGTCTTCGAGGCTTTCTTTGAAGCCTGACTGGGACTTCCTACGATCAATTTCCTGGCAGAGGTACTGGACATGTTCCACATTACCTTGCCATAGTTGTCCCCCAACGCCATAGCAAAACTAGCTATCTTTGAATGGGCCCTTCAGGCAGAAGGATGCGAAGGGAGATCGGAGGTCTTCGCCGCCACTCATGAAGCCTCCTGCCAGCCGAAGCCACAAGACGGACCTGAAGACACCAAGGTGTTGACGGTGTTTGGAAGTGTTAACTTCCAACTTCAGAAGGAGTATGCGCAACATTTCTTGGCGAAGGCCATCAACGATCGGTGGTATACCAACTGGATCGTCCGGTGGTTCTACGCCGAAGTTGGAGAGGACTCCAGCCTCACAGGGCCCCTTCAAGAAATCTGGTACCGGAAGGAGGCCGAGGTTACTCCGAACCCAAGCTTTCTTTCAACGCGGCTTGGGTTACTTTCTTCAATAGCCAGCCGTATGAGCACGCGGGATCTGGCGGAGGAATTCATCGCCCTCCGGATCCTGCCTCTCAGAGCTGATTGGCCAATTGCCTTTCAAAATGCTTCGGAGGGGGAGCTTCGAAGCCTAGGTAAGTCTTCGCATTTTCTGCATTAACACATTAGAAAACAGGTAACATACTTAATGGAATGCTACCTCTTTTCAGCGGCTCCCTTAGCGCTAGCTCTAGAACAGATTGCAAGAGCCACTGAACGGGTGCTCGGATCCCCTACAGTGGTGGAGAAGCAACGAAGGGTGGAGTTGGTGGAAAGCTGGGAGTGCTTCAACAGGGTGTGGAGTGCTCTTGGGATGGAGCCTCCTCCTCTACCGGACTTCGACTCAACTGGAGTGGCTAATCGGAAGAGGAAAACCACCGTCGAGCCCTCAAAAAAGGCCGTCAAGAGCCCCGTCAAGAAGGGGAAAAAGACAACGAAGCCTCCTCCTCAAGCATCTCCGGTATCCTCACCCGTAGACAGAGTAATAGTGCCAGAGATTGGGACATCTGCAGCAACTGCACCGGAGCAAACTTCGGGGGATGACCTCGAAGAACATCTCCGAATGTACAAAGTTTTGGAGGACCCCACAATTCTCCCCGAAGGAATGGACGAAGGTATACCTTGAAGCCTTTGCCTTTGAAATTCCTGCAACGATTACCATACAACAACTATTCACTAAATACCTTAACTTTTGTAGGTGTGTCGAGGAGCGGCATGGCTCCGACCACCGGTGGACCTTCGGCTTCACTCGGAGTTGAGGCTCCGACTGATGTAGTGGCTTCGATGACCGGAGCTGTCTCGGGTGAAGTAATTCTGACCGAGGGGCAACGATTGAAGGAGGATCTACTCCAGCTGAAGTACCAGCTCCAACTTTTGTTCTAGGGAGGGGCAAGAGTATGACGAGCTTCGGCCTCCTCCCTGCCTTGATGGCGATGGCTTCCTACAACGACCCTTTAGCAAGCAACTCAGAGGAGGAGGAAGCGGTAGATGACCGTCAGGCCCTGTCCTGGTTTCCTCTGTTGGCTCCATTCTTGGAGCAACGGACAGGGCTTCGAACGCTTCTAGAACCCTTGGCGGACAAAGGCCAAGAGGTCGTGAGCTCTGAACTGGTCTCCGTTTTGAGCGAAGCCAGAGCATCAGAGCTCGATTTGGCCCTCGAAAGGGTTGCCCTTTAGGTATGCAACATACAACAAGTGTATTTAATTAATGAATGAAATTACTTGGTACTTGTTGTAGAAATTGTGTTAGCTACATCACAAGTTTTATGTGTGTGTATACGGAGTGTAGAATGAACCTCGAAGGGTTCTCTCAGAATGAGAAAGGATTTATACTGGTTCGGACCTCCCCTAGAGGATAATAGTCCTAAGTCCTGTTTGTGGTGGATTTGGCATAGTATGCCTTGGTGTAGTGTAGTGAGTTCCAGAGTTTCATGGCCCCTAGAGAAGCTCCTATGTTACAAGGGCTTGGCCCTACTTTTATAGGCACGCAGGACTTAAGGAAAAGACCAAAATGCCCTCTATAAGCCCTAGGCTCATAGGGGCAAAAAGGGGAAGAGAAGCTAGCTACTGTACAAAAGTGCTTTACAGCTTTACAGACATGTCAGACAATGTCACATCTTTGACCAGCTAAACGACATACTAGGGGCGGAGGGGCCCCTGGTATGGCTTCTACACTGAAGCGAAGTACAGATATTTTCCTGGGTTCGGAGTTGGGGCCGGAGCTCTTCAGGCAGAGGCTGCAATGGAGGCTTTGAAGCACACTCCGAAGGGGGCTTCGGAGCATACTCCGAACTGAACTCCGAACTGGGGCTTAGAGCTGGGGCTCCGAACGAGGCTCTTGGAGACTTAGCTTGGAGTTGGCTGGAAAGGGTCCGGAGACTGGCTTGAAGGGCTCCGAAGGGAGCCTGAAGGTTAGCTCCGAACGAGGCTCGAAGGCTAGCTCCGAACGGGGCTCGAAGACTAACTCCGAACAAGGCCCGGAGGCTAACTTCGAAGTTAGCCCGATACTTAGCTTTTGGCAATCTTTAAGGGGTCTTGAGGGCTTCGCCCCGGAGGGTTTCGCCCTGGAGGGCTCCGAAGGGGTTCGGGGGCTTCGCTCTAGCGGGCTCCAAAGTGTACCCTGGGCTCTGGGCTGAAGGCCATCGGAGGCTGACGTCATTTGGCCCCTGTTCAAGGGAAAACTATTCCCCCAACAGTAGCCCCTCGCTTGCAGGACTTCGAGACGAAGGGGTGCGTGCGCCCTTGGGACAAATGACAGAAAATTACAACTTCAGGGAAAATAGGCCCTCGGAGCTTGGACCGAAGGCAACTTCGAAATGCGCAGGTGATAACTGCCTGCGTCGGCTGTCAGAATGACCTCGGGGAGATCAACTGACTCTGCAACGGTTATAAAAATGACCGTTACTGCGCGCCGGGCCGCTTCGCCTTCGCTGGAGGCCCACATGGTAGTGGGTTCGGCCCACGAACCGTCGGGATTTTTACCGCCTATAAATAGGGGTTTACCACACACGGCTTCAGCACGCTCTCATTTGCTTTCTTCTCAGTGCCTTGCATCCTTCGCTCTCCTCTTCCTTAGCTTCGTGCAATGCACCCCTCGCTAGCTTTAGCCCCTCACACAGAAGCTCAACAAAAATGCCGAAGAAGGCTGCTTCGAAGGCTTTGGCCTTGGGCCCGAGCTCGAGCTCTGCTCAACTGCACGCAGCGGTAGCTGCGGCAGCGAAGCCTGCACCGAGGCAGTTGGGGCCGAGGGACCTTCGGACGCCATCCGACAAGTTCGAGCAAACACTGGAGATGAGGGCCTCGATCTCCACAGAGGAGTCTATCCGGAGGGACTATGAAGGGAGGAATGCGGTGAAGATCCAACTAAGAGTTCCGGAGAAGTCAGAGGCTATACCAAGACCTCGGCCTGACGAAGTGGTGATGTTCGAAGCCTTCTTCGAAGCCGGCCTCAGGCTGCCAGCAGTGGGGATGTTGAGCGAAGTCCTGAGGGCTTACAACCTCGAACTTCCTCATCTTTCGCCCAACGTCATGGCGAGGCTTGCTGTCTTTGAATGGGCCATGAGGGCCGAAGGTTGTGAGGGCCACACAGACGTCTTCGTCGCCCT
Organism: Zizania palustris; assembly: GCA_019279435.1. Lineage (NCBI taxonomy): Eukaryota > Viridiplantae > Streptophyta > Magnoliopsida > Poales > Poaceae > Zizania > Zizania palustris. The sequence continues at coordinate 74,499 of JAAALK010001829.1, forward strand.
CCATGATGCCAACTGCCAGCCGAAGCCGAGGGAGGGTGCAAACCACGTCAAGAGGGCCCTATCCTTCGGAAGCGCAAACTTACAGCTTCAGAGGGAGTATCAAGATGCCTTCCCGGCGAGGGCTACCAATAGCAAATGGTACTTGAAGTGGGATCAAGAGTGGTTCTACGCCTCCATCGGCGCGAACTCTCCCCTTCGGAGTACCAATGCCCTTATCTCTTATCGGCACGAAGGGGTGGTGAAGACGAGCCCCGACACCCTTCGCTCGAGGATCTCGCTCCTTCGGAGGGTGGCCGCGAAGATGAGCATGAGGGACCTCGCGGAGGAGTTCATCACCCTCCGGCTCCACCCCCTTGTGCGCTCTTGGCCAGAGGGGCTCTTCCAACCTTCGGGCCGAGGGGGCCTAAACGAAGTGGCCTTTGAACGCCTCGGTAAGACTTCGAAGCTTTTCCATTTTCAAACATCGCTAGGAACTTTATTCTGACTTAGATCTTTATGAAGCTCATCTTGAAGTGAGGACTCCGGAGGAGGCCATCACAGTGGCGGAGCGCGTTGTTGGGGCTTCGACACCGAAGGAGCAAGCCCAGCGGCTTGCTTCGGTGGGGTCTTGGGAGCACTGGAACAGGGTGTGGACCCTGCTCGGCTACGAAGAGGTCTCGGCTTTGCTGGACTTCTCCCACCTCGCAACTTCGACAACCGGCACCAAGAGGTCGACATGTCAGCTTCACAGCAAAAGGACTAGGGGGGCCACATTGACCCCTCTACCTTCGAAGATATCTTCGACGAAGGTGAACACTTCAAACATACTTCTCTTTTATATGCGGATTTTGACTTGAACTTTTTTGCAGAAGATGATGTTGGTGCGAGGCCCACCGTTCCGAAGCCAACGGAGGTCTCCAGCAGCAGCAGCAGCAGTAGCTCGGAGTCTGACAGCTCCTCGTCTGAAGAAGATGGAGGCGGCGGCCGCGACGAAAGGGACCCTCAAAGTGACGAGGAAGTCCAGGTGGTGGACCAAATTCTAGCCCTACCGAAGCCTGTGCAGCCGGTGGTGGCAGAGGAAATTGTCCGGCCTCTACTACCGAAGGGGGCAATGACGGAGGCAGCCATCAACGACTTCCGCGAAGGATGCGCAGCTGCGGAGGCAGGAGGCTTGGTGGCTCAACTTAGCCACTCGAACCCCATGGACCTCTTCATCAACGCGAACGAAGCCCTCATCCAGGTGAGTGAAGCCTGACGCAGCCTTTGAGTACTACCTTCGTCTTCGATCAACACTTATGATTTCTTGAATTCTTCCAGGCCTTCGCGCTGAACACAGCAGCTTCAACTTCTGCGGACAGGCGGATGACGCGCTTGGCGGAGGAGGAGGCCCTCCGATGCGAAGTCTCAGTGGAAGCAGAGAAGCGAAGGTGGGCCGAAGCTTCAGCCGATGCAGCGAGGGGCGAGGCTAAGACAGCGAGGGCTGAGGCCGAGGCGGCGAGGGCCGAGGCTGACAAGGCTAAGGAAGCCTTGGCCTCAGAGACCGATAGGCTCCGCGCAGAACTTAAATCTGCGAAGGACGCCGAAGCCCGGCAAGCGAAGGAGAACTCCGAACTCCGCCAACGGGCTCAGTCACTTGAGAATTTTGTCGTTGACAACATCGGCGAAGCCACTTAGAGCCTGACCGAAGTCCTTCAACAGATAGGGACCGAGTGCCGGGCTCTGGACTTCGGCAGCCAGGATCCGATTGGGGACCGCGCAACATTCTTGAAGGTGGTGGCTTCGACGGCGGAGCAGTCTCTGAAGGGCTTCGCCTTAATGGCCGGCAGAGTGGCGGGTCAAGGAGTGTTGCAAATGCTTCATGACGTGGGGTGCAACCACCTCGATGTAGCAACCTCCACGACTCCAGTGGCCTTCGGAGGCCAGCACTTGGTGACGCCTCCGGCTGGCGTCCGCGGAGCTTGGCGGTGACTTCAGGAGCCTTGGAAGGACCAAGGCTGTGAAGCAGTCCTCGAGCCTCAGAAGACCCTCCGCCTTCGCCGAGCCAAGGCGCTCGCTTCGCCAAATCAGCCTTCGACATCGACACCTCCGCCTCCAAAGGTGTAGATCTCCTTAGGCTCCTTGTAATTCTTAGCTGTAGGCTTTGTAAAAACTTATCAGTTTATTAATATGAATGTGGGGGTGATTTATACCTGCCCAGGCTCAATCTCCGAATGTTGACTTCGAAGTACTTGAGGACTCTTAAGAACTCCGTCAGTTATGGGCGGTCCTCGAGGTAGCTAGGTCCGAAGGCCCCCTCGATTTAAACTTCCGAGGGGGCCTAACGGCGAAGCCATCCCCGAAGTAGCTCAGGATCTGCTAGCCATTGTGAAGACGGAGTCCCTTCGGAGTTCTTCATTTTTGCCTTCGCAAACGGTCTTAGCAGGCGACGAAGCTTTATACTTCTCTGCCTTCGACACGGCACCGCCTGCCTCGCGGACTTGGAGCGACTTGCAAAGTGGAAGATGAGGTCTACGGGCCTCAGAACCTGGACGAACCGGACGTGGGAGAGTACGCTCCGACGAGGATTCGTTCAGCCGAGGGGGCCCTGGCCGAAAGAAAGGCAAGCGAGGGTTGGGGCCTCGCACTCGCTTTTTCTTTGGCTTAGATACAGACTACTCATAGTTTTGTTTTCGAAGTATATTTGTAACATACTTCTCAATTATCATTCAATGAATGGAGTTTATATTTGCATACTTCGTCTGCATGCTTCGCATTATTTGATGGCTTCGAATGTTTTTTAGCTTGTCACGCTCGTACTGCGTATTATATTCGCACACTTCGCATACATGCTTCCCCCCTTGTTTGTGGCAGCTAGGTCCTTAGCCGTTGCTGGTGCGGGCAACTAAAAATGCGAAGGGGTGCGCCTTTTGGCGGCTTCAGATGCTTATAACACATCGAACGAAGGCCTCTTTTGGGCTTCGAACACGTTAATTTGGAGCGAAGCAAGGCTTCAGCGTAGCCAAATTAAGCGAGGCATGCTTCAGCATGCTAGGACTTGGATGTTGTGCGCGAGCGAAGCTCCGAACGCACTTAGATTTTAGGCGAAGCATGACTTCGAGATGCTTAATTTTTAGATTATATCACGCCACACGAAGCG
>JAAALK010001830.1:0-35043 GCA_019279435.1 Zizania palustris
CCACAGGGTGCTGCTTGAGCAGGCTACGCACTTCACCCTTCGCAAGAGTGGACTGCCCTCTAGGATTCGACCAGATACTTGCAACAGCAACTGTGGCTGTGCTTCGTACACGAAGTTCTACACGCACACAAACGGACTCCGCTAAGGGCTTCGACACAAGAAGCAAAACGGGCCTCGATCAGGGCTTCGCTAGTAAGCTGTGAGGACTTGCTCAAGTTACACAGAGCGACAGCACACTGAAAAACACACTTCGCACAAAACACCCTTCGCCTAGACAGGCTTCGGTGCACTATACTAGCGAGGTATGTAACGCGAGCTCAAGCACAAAGCACAAAGAAGCAGGGCTTCGCCGCTTGAACAAGGGAACACAATAAAAGAACTCTGGATGAATACAGCGAGGTATGTTGCTACAGGAGCTCAACAGTAAATGCTCAAGTGTTAAATGTTACCTACCGAGCCCCCATATTATAGCCCACAGTTCACCCAAAGGAAATGACTACACTACCCCTAGGGTTTACATTCATTTTGACTCTACAGAACTAAGGGGTACAAAAGATAGTCCACCTTTATTCTGGAGGCTTCTCTGTCAGCTTTGCAGAGGGGACAGCGTCAGCTTTTTGCAGAGCAGACAGTGTCAGCCTTTGCAGTCTTTGACCTTCTGCAGCCTCCCTTCGCATGCGAGGGTGTGGTAGCTTCGGCGAGAAGCCTTGAGCCTGGTGGCCTTCGCTTCGCCGAAGATGACCTCCGATACAGTGACGGTTTTGAGCCGAAGCCGTCAAAGCCCTTGGGCCTTCGCACCAACACCTCCGGAGTGGACCACCACGGCTTCGCAGCTACTCCCAGCTCGAACTCCGTTAGTCCGTGTACCCAAGCCATGCAGGCCGAAGCACCTCAAGTCAACCTTGCTCCGGAGCTAGCCTTGCTCCGAAGCCTTCCACCCTCCGAAGCCCCACCTTCGGAGTACCACCCTTCGAAGTCCCTCCTTCGTCCAAGGCCTCCGCATGAAGCATTCCATGAGCCCTTCGTCGCAGTGCCTCTCCCTGAGCACACTCCTCGACGAGCCTCACCCGGACCATGCCTTCGATGCGCCTCGACTTCTGAGACCTTCGTTGGGTACCTTCGAATGTCTCCCTCCGGAGCACACTTCGAATTCCTTGCCTCCGCAGAGGACTTGTTCCAACCAACTCCGAAGTCACTCCATTCGGAGTACCTTCGAAGTGCCTCACGTCCGAGGACTTGTCTCGGAGTACCTTCACCCGGAGCCACGCTCCGCACTCTCTGCCTTCACCTGGCACGCCTCGACCCGAGGACCGACCCGGACCACCTTCGCAGCCACCGTGACGGAGCTCCCCGCTCCCCTGACATCAAGCCTCCCGCTTGACCCAGGTTCACCTGCTGCGAACCTTGTCCGTCGCCTCCGAAGTCCCTGCGCACCACCGACAAATAGACAAGTGTATCTAGTACTCCGGAGACCTCTCCGGGTTAGCAACCTCCGGCACACACTCCGGTGTACCGCCCAAAGTACCGAATCCTTCGGTACACACCCAGTCATCGTGTACTGTCGGACCCCTCCGACGAGCACACTCCGCTGCACAGCTGCAGCAACCAACCACCGAACACCCTTCGGTGAAACCACCTCCGAACACCCTTCGGAGGTACAACCTCCGAAACCCCTCCGGAGGTACCCTCCTCCGAACACCCTTCGGAGGTACCCTTCGAACAGAGGGTAAAAACCTGTCAATCACTCATCACAAAACACCGAAACCAACCCTTGGTTTCTCAATCTCCCCCTTGATGAGTGCATTGACAACCAAATCCAAGTTGAAGAAAAAGTAAAAACTTTCAGCACACAAGTGACCATAAAAACTCACAAAAGAGCCAAATCATGTCACTTGACAAAAGAATTTTCCTCCCCCTTTCTTACAAGAGTGAAAAGCCCCTTCGGCAATAAAAACCTTCTCCCCCTTTATGTCAAATTTTCTCCCCCTTTGGAAATTATACCCCTTGCGGCAGAGAACGAAGCAAGTGACTCCCCCTTGAGGAATTTCCCCCCCCTTTGGCAATGCAAGCATCAAGGAGCAAGTAAAAGATGCAAAGCTTCGAAATAAGCATAATTGCAAAGACATATGAAGCAAAAATATGCCAACCATAACACCAATGATCATGGGCTCAGCTCAAATTAACATTATCTAAAAACATGATGAAGCATGTGATTTGATCAATTTTGAAATAAAAGCATCACCACTTAGTCAAGGAAACTAGACAAGTAAGAGCAAGGACTGCGCAAAGCTAGTCAATTTCTACTCTAGACAGACAAGTCCAGTTCAAATGGAGCTTGAAAAGCAAACTTGATAATCAATGAATTTTGTTGTTCTTTTCTTAGTGCCAGGGGTTATTTGTTTGTCCACCTTATACTTTCCAATCAGGCCAAGCCTAGGCATGAAAGCCATAAGAAGCTTAAGGCAATGATTTTGGCATACACTACACTATTCCAATTCAGACCAAGGTGCAATGGTAAGCAGTCTAGAATAGGATAGTGCGACAAACAAACCCACCTGGATCTTTTCACTTAAAGCATGCAAATCATGGAATTTTTTATTATAATTAAGTGTACCGATTGTTTGGCATTTTATGAATATCCATGAAGATGTAGAACAATTTTTTAAGTTGCAATTTTTAGCATCCAAAGAAATGTGTCTTGCTATCAAGCAGATAAAAGATAGCTAAAGCAGTTCTGCCTAAACATGCTAGATTCAAGACTAAGCAGTGAGCACGATTTGATTTTGAAAATAAAATACCATGCACATGAATGTTCCAGATGAATTAACAAGAGCTGAGCTGACATGATTTCATGAATTATAAGCAGGCATATAAGTGCAAAATATGTAAATGCAATTTCAACACAATTAGACAAAGGCACATCCATCTAAAACAGCTCCCCCTCACAAAATGCCGTAAGGGTGACAAATGCCAAGTTCCCCACACAAGTAGGCAAATCGAGAAGCATCGAGGGGTTTTGTAAAAATGTCGGCAAGCTGGTGTTGGGTATCAACATATTGAAGTTCAATATCACCTTTCTCATTGTGATCTCTGAGAAAATGATACCGCACATCAATGTGTTTGGTTCTGGAGTGCTGAACCGGGTTGTTTGCAATACAAATAGCACTAGTGTTATCACAGAAAAGTGGAACACTCTTATATTCTAACCCGAAATCCCGCAAAGTGGAAGTCATCCACAAAATCTGAGAGCAACAGCTAGCTGTAGCAACATATTCGGCCTCAGCCGTTGATTGTGCAACACTAGACTGTTTGCGGGAAGACCAGCAAACCAGTGAAGTACCCAGAAAATGACAAGTACCAGAGGTACTTTTCCTATCAATTCTACACCCAGCAAAAATCCGCATCGGAATAACCTCGAAGACATAAAGATGAAGATGCTGAATACCATATGCCAAATTCAAGGGTGTGTTTGAGATACCTTAGAATGCGCTTTACCGCTTGGCGGTGCGAAGCTCGTGGTGAAGCCTGGAAACGAGCGCACAGACACACTGCGAAGTGTATGTCCGGCCTCGTGGCAGTCAAGTAGAGGAGGGAGCCGATCATGCTTCGGAACTCCTTTGATCTACGGCTTCTCCATCTTCGTCAGGGTCCAATGCTACAGATGTAGCCATTGGAGTGGCGAGGGGCTTCGCATCGGACATATTGAACTTCTTGAGCAGGTCCTTGGTGTACTTAGTCTGGTGGATGAAAGTACCTTGTTTGCTTTGCTTGATTTGCAAACCAAGGAAAAAGGTGAGTTCACCCATCATTGACATTTCAAATTCCCTGCTCATGGTATCTGCAAACTCGGCAACCAAAGCATGAGAAGAGCCACCAAAGATTATATCATCCACATAAATCTGAACCAGAAGGAAATCTTTGCCATGCTTGAGAGTAAACAAAGTTTTATCAACAGAGCCCATCAAATACCCTCGCTCAAGCAGAAAAGACTTAAGTCTATCATACCAAGCCCGAGGGGCCTGCTTGAGTCCATAAAGAGCCTTATGAAGTTTAAGGACTTTATGTGGGTACTTGGGGTTTTCAAAACCAGGGGGTTGTTTTACATAAACATCTTCACCTATGAAACCATTAAGAAAAGCACTTTTGACATCCATTTGATAGAGTTTGAATCCCTGGGATGTCGCAAAGGCAAGCAAAATCCTAATGGCCTCAGGGCGAGCAACAGGTGCAAAAGTTTCAGTAAAATCAATCCCTTCTAGTTGAGAAAAGCCCTGAGCTACAAGTCTAGCCTTGTTTCTAACTATAGTCCCATCCTCTCCTTGTTTGTTTTTGAAAATCCATTTTGTTCCAATGAAATGAACATTTGGTGGAGGATCAACTAAAGTCCAGACTTGGTTTCTTTCAAAATTTTCAAGTTCTTCATGCATGGCATTGATCCAACTAGAATCAGAAAGTGCATGACTAACATCTAAGGGCTCGAAAGAAGCAACAAAAGCTGAATCAATAAAGTGAGCATGAGAACGTGTTACCCTTTGATCAAGCTCACCAATGATCTGCTCGGGAGGGTGCATCCTTTGAACATGGTGTGGAGCCTCGCGGCGGGATGCAGTCTCCCCCTCAACTTGTGCGTTGGAGTGGTCCAAGATGACCGATGTTGAGGTAGTTGCTTCGGGACCTCGTGCCGAAGTAGTTGAAGCGGGGTCAGCTTCGGGGGTTGACGTCGAGGGTAGTAGGGGTTCGTCCTCGAATTCTCCGGAATCTTCTTCTTCAAATAAGGTCTGTTCCATGTCGTGTTCATTTGCCTGTTCAAAAGCAGAACTAACAGAGGGGGTTGATTCATCAAAAGTCACATCACATGACTCGATGACAGTGTTAGTTTCCAAGTTATAAACACGATAAGAATGACCATGAGTAGTATAACCCAAAAAGATCCCGTCAGAAGATCGCGACTCAAATTTATCCAAGTTACCACGTTTTAGGATAAAGCAGCGACAGCCAAAAACTCGAAGATGAGTAACCTTGGGCTGTCTCCCAAAACGCAGCTCATAAGATGTCAAATTTAAAATTAAGCGCAAGAAGATACGGTTTGAGATGTAACATACAGTGTTCATGGCCTCAGCCCAGAATTTTCTAGGAGTCCTATGCTCATCAAGCATCGTCCTAGCCATCTCAACCAAAGTGCGGTTCTTTCTCTCAACAACACCGTTTTGTTGAGGAACCCGCGGAGCAGAGAATTGATGTTCTATGCCATGCTCCATGCAAAAGTCAACAAAGAGACTATTTTTGAACTCGGTGCCATTATCACTTCGAATGAATTTTAATGCACCAGGGAGTTCAGAAAAAAGTCTCAAAGCCAAGCTCCGAAAGTGTGAAAACACTTCATCCTTGCTGGCAAGAAAGAAGACCCAAGAGTAGCGAGTGAAATCGTCGACAATTACTAGAACATACCACTTGCCGCCTAAAGAACTGACCCGAGAAGGACCTACAGTGTCCATATGGAGAAGTTCTCCGGGTTGTTCAGTCATCACTGTGGTGACTGGCGAATGCGAAGCGGCAATCATTTTTCCATGTCGACAAGGAGCGCAAACTAAATTCTTCTCAAACTTGAGCTTGGGCAATCCTCGGATCAGGCCTAGGGCGCTCAGACGAGCGAGCAACTCAAAGCTCATATGCCCTAGTCTCCTATGCCATTTCCAAAGCTCAGAAGTCGAATGTGCAACAAGACAATGAGAAGAACCAGACGACTCTGAAAAATCAGCTCCAAAAACTCTCCCAACCCTAAAGATCTTACACACCACAACGCCATCAGAATTGAGCACTTGCGAAGTATCGCGATGAAATCGCACTTCGAAGCCCTCATCAAGCAACTGAGATACAGACAGCAAATTGTATCCCAGATTTTCAACCAAAGCAACATCTTTGAGAGTGAAGTTCGAGTTAATTCTTACCACACCTTTACCTTTCACTCTACTCCTTCGATTGTTTCCGAAGGTGATATGTTCCCTTTGCTTGGTTGTGGTGAGGCTGGAGAACCATGCTGCATCTCCGGTCATGTGGCGCGAACAACCGGAGTCCATGATCCACGTGCCCTCCAAGCCTCGATCTGTCACCTACACGTGATAAGAATATCTCGATCGCTCAGTGCTGGGGTGAGTGAAATAATGACGAGGCATCCAGCACTGAGTGACACGAGTAGTAGGTGCAGTAAAAATAGACGGTCTACGCACATAATAATCAGAATGATGCAAAGTGTGAGGTCCACCTACATGCAGTGATCGAAAAGCATGACGAGGTCTCCTACTCTGACGAGGTACAAAGCTACTCGCCCGAGGTCTACCACCATATGGAACATGGTGAACACCTCGAGGAGCAAAACCTCTCCGAGAAGCACGAGGAGCCTCAAAAGCAGGACGATAGTAAAACTCAGACTCATGCATACCTAAAGATGGGTAATGCATGTCCTGGTAACTCATCGCCTGAGAGCGTCGCTCATCCTTGATGCGACGAAAACAGAACCCAACCAAATGACCCACCCGCTGACAATAGGAACAATGAAAAACTCTCCTGGGGGCACTCTCATGGGTCACAGGAGCAACTCTCACAGGCTCCTTGGGTTTCTTCTGTGTGGTTTTCTTGGGAGGATTTTTCTTGGCAGGAGGTGTGGTTTTCTTTGGTGGATGGGTAGGCTTTTTGGCTAATGGGGTGTCTAACAGAGCTCTCTCTTTCTCTAGGGTGGTGGGAGAGGTAAAAACAGTTTTGGTCTTACTGTCTGAAGGTATCCTCTCAAAACCCAAACCTAGAGCTACCTCGGCTCTGTCAGCACACAACTTGGTCTTGGCCAAGAGCAAATCCATCCTACCCTTTCCCTCAGTGCATTTATTAACCACGGAAAGGAGATATTCATTCTCAGACATGAGGTTCTCAGCTCGCTCTCTAACAGTGCCTAGCTGGTCCTTAAGGGTAATGCATGTGTCACACACAGGTTGCACATCCTTAGAACTACCGGCCCTCTCCAATCTAGACTCCAAATCATGAACATGCTTATCACGTAAATTAATGCTATCGAGCAATAAAGAGCAGTTCATGCAATCAATAATATCATGAGGTCTAGAATCCACCTCCAAAAGCTGCTTCTGTGCAGTCTCAAGCTCAGAAAGAGTTTGAGCATGTACAGAACGCAACTGAGCAAGCTCACTCATGACAACAGAACAAGACTCACATTCAACATCATTAAACTTAGACTTAAGCATGGCATATTCAGTAGAAACATTTTCTAGCCTAAGTCTAAGGTCTTTTCTTTCTCTAGCGGCTTGCACAAGTAATCTATCCTGACCAAGCACTACTTCATTCAGCTTATCTAATTTAATTAGTAGCTGGTCAGATGATAGGTTTACCTCAGATGAGTCAAGCTCATCGCCGCTGTGATCGCTGTCGGCCATGAAGCAAAGGCCGGTGAAGTCACGTCCCTTCTTGTCCTTCTTGTCCTCCTTCCTTGGGGACTCCTCCTCCTCAGAGCTCGACTCCTCAGTTGAGGATGTGTCGATGTCACTGAGAGCAGCAACAAAGGCTCTGGAAGCGGCCTTGGCTACTTTCTTAGCCATCTTGCCGCGCTTGCCCTTCACAAAGGGTTTCCTCTCCTTCTTGTGGTATTTAGGGCGCTCACTCTCATCTCTCTTTTTGAGCTTTGGGCAATTTGCCTTGATGTGAGAAGTGTCACCGCATTCAAAACAACCACTAAAACCACTTCTCCTCTGATCCCGTCTCTCATGATGAAAGCGGGTGAACCTCCGGGCAATGAGAGCAAGCTCATCATCATCTAGAGTATCCACCTGCTCCTTTGTGACGGAGACCAGGAAGGACAAAGCAAAACCATCTGCAAGAACACAAGTGCCAGATGTGCTTGGTTCTGCAGTGGTGCCACGGCTAGTGCTAGAAACCAATGCCAATGGCTGTGGCAAAGAGCTTCTGTGCACAGCAAGAGATGCCTTGGCAATCTCTGTGGACTTCAGCTTGCTAAAGAGTTCATCGCAGGTCAAAGTGTCATATCCTGCGGACTCCTCAATGCTGGATATCTTTACTTCCCATATGCTACGGTCAAGAGCATAGAGAAACTTGATAGCCCTATCATGATCACTGTAAGCAAGTGTCCCGTTGGACCGCAAGTTACTCACTATCGCATCAAAGCGAGAAAACATGGCATCTATAGATTCACCAGATGCCTGCACAAACAGCTGATACTGTTGGTTATATGTGCTTTGGCGCCTGGCCTTGATCTGAGTAGAGCCCTCATGAAAAACAGTGAGCGTTGTCCAAATTTCCCTAGCAGTCCTAAGGTGCTGCACCCTATCGAACTCACTTCTACTCAAACCGATGAACAGTATATTTCTTGCCTTGGAATTGGCATTATACTGATCCTTCTCAGTCTGAGAGGTGCGAGTCTCAGGGATGGAGTATTGTGAGTCCACAATCTCCCAAATCGCATTTCCTTGGCTTAACAAGTAAGCCTCCATGCGCACCTTCCAGTATGCAAAATTTGTCCCATCGAACAGAGGAATTTTACTGCCTCTATCCATGTCGCCAACAGATCACAAAACCGGTTAAGGTCAACTGGTGATCTTAACCCGCTCTGATACCAATTGTTGGACCGGAAACGGCGACCAGAGGGGGGGTGAATGGGAGCTTTTAAAATTTCGGGCTAAAAACTAGCCTTCGGTTTGATTCTGTCTTCTGCGGAACAGGCTTCGAACACAACCTTCGAAGGTCTGGTTCGGAGGTACTTCGACAGCTCCGAACACAGGCTTCGCAAGAGCTAAAGTTCGAAGCCAAGAAGACTTCGCTCCACTAACAACCCTCGAAAATCTACTCTGCTAAGTCAGTGCAGGCTCCGCACACAGGGTGCTTCGAGCAGGCTACGCACTTCACCCTTCGCAAGAGTGGACTGCCCTCTGAGGACTTCGACCAGATACTTGGCAACAGCAACTGGTGCTGTGCTTCGTACACGAAGGTCTACACGCACACAAACAGACTCCGCTAAGGGCTTCGACACAAGAAGCAAAACGGGCCTCGATCAGGGCTTCGCTAGTAAGCTGTGAGGACTTGCCTCAAGTTACACAGAGCGACAGCACACTGAAAACACACTTCGCACAAAACACCCTTCGCCTAGACAGGCTTCGGTGCACTATACTAGCGAGGTATGTAACGCGAGCTCAAGCACAAAGCACAAAGAAGCAGGGCTTCGCCGCTTGAACAAGGAACACAATAAAATGAACTCTGGATGAATACATCGAGGTATGTTGCTACAGGAGCTCAACAGTAAATGCTCAAAGTGTTGAATGTTACCTACCGAGCCCCCATATTTATAGCCCACAGTTCACCCAAAGGAAATGACTACACTACCCCTAGGGTTTACATTCATTTTGACTCTACAGAACTAAGGGGTACAAAAGGTAGTCCACCTTTATTCTGGAGGCTTCTCTGTTAGCTTTGCAGAGGGGACAGCGTCAGCTTTTTGCAGAGCAGACAGTGTTAGCCTTTGCAGTCTTTGACCTTCTGCAGCCTCCCTTCGCACGCGAGGGTGCGGTAGCTTCGGCGAGAAGCCTTGAGCCTGGTGGCCTTCGCTTCGCCGAAGATGACCTCTGATACAGTGACGGTTTTGAGCCGAAGCCGTCAAAGCCCTTGGGCCTTCGCACCAACACCTCCGGAGTGGACCACCACGGCTTCGCAGCTACTCCCAGCTCGAACTCCGTCAGTCCGTGTACTGAAGCCATGCAGGCCGAAGCACCTCAAGTCAACCTTGCTCCGGAGCTAGCCTTGCTCCGAAGCCTTCCACCCTCCGAAGCCCCACCTTCGGAGTACCACCCTTCGAAGTCCCTCCTTCGTCCAAGGCCTCCGCATGAAGCATTCCATGAGCCCTTCATCGCAGTGCCTCTCCCTGAGCACACTCCTCGACGAGCCTCACCCAGACCATGCCTTCGATGCGCCTCGACTTCTGAGACCTTCGTTGGGTACCTTCGAATGTCTCCCTCCGGAGCACACTTCGAATTCCTTGCCTCCGTAGAGGACTTGTTCCAACCAACTCCGAAGTCACTCCATTCGGAGTACCTTCGAAGTGCCTCACCTCCGAGGACTTGTCTCGGAGTACCTTCACCCGGAGCCACGCTCCGCACTCTCTGCCTTCACCTGGCACGCCTCGACCCGAGGACCGACCCGGACCACCTTCGCAGCCACCGTGACGGAGCTCCCCGCTCCCCTGACATCAAGCCTCCCGCTTGACCCAGGTTCACCTGCTGCGAACCTTGTCCGTCGCCTCCGAAGTCCCTGCGCACCACCGACAAACAGACAAGTGTATCCAGTACTCCGGAGACCTCTCCGGGTTAGCAACCTCCGGCACACACTCCGGTGTACCGCCCAAAGTACCGAAGCCTTCGGTACACACCCAGTCATCGTGTACTGTCGGACCCCTCCGACGAGCACACTCCGCTGCACAGCTGCAGCAACCAACCACCGAACACCCTTCGGTGAAACCACCTCCGAACACCCTTCGGAGGTACAACCTCCGAAACCCCTCTGGAGGTACCCTCCTCCGAACACCCTTCGGAGGTACCCTTCGAACAGAGAGTAAAAACCTGTCAATCACTCATCACAAAACACCGAAACCAACCCTTGGTTTCTCATGAAGTTTGATATTCAAATAGTTGTAACTGAATCATTTATGCAGCGTGTAAAACTATATGATCCAACATTGAGTTGATAAATTGCAATTCTATAATGATGGTCTAATAATATGCTTAATCCTCTTTATTAAATATTCTACTTAGCCATTTTGAGTGTGCACATATAGGATAAAATTATTTGAATTCCTAGAGCCTTACAATAATGATTGAAGGTACGTAAGGAAGATTTTGTAATGTTGTCCATTCGAATTGATTGAATTCGATATTCTAAGTAATGAGTTCACAACCAATAAATTTTGCAATAATTGTGGCAAATACATGGTTTATGTGTATAATAGACACATGTAAGATCAGATAATAGATAAATCTATTAAAACCATAAAATATCAGAATAGACCGATAAATGGTTGTATAGCACCATGTATGTCTTCTTGAATGTATTCAAGAAATTTAAATGGTTTTAGATGAACTTTTAATTTGATGGCTTTAGAATTATTTTCGCTATGACACATGTGGTGCACATAAAATTTAATAATTCAGGAATTGCAATATTATTTATATTATAACCAATAGAATTGCTAGTAATTTTCCGCATCATCCAATGTTAGGATGATCAAGACGAAAATGCCTAATCTAGAATGCTTTGACATTCTAAAAACAATTATTTGATATGCAACATGTGGTACGGGTTTGATGAATATGTAGTATCACTTTATTATATCCGTTATTTTAGATAAAGAGAACTTTATCTTTATTGTTTATATGAGTTTCGATATGGAAACCATTTTGACGGATATGTTTATGACTTTGTGAAGTACGAGTTGAATCTAGATAAATTGTTATCCAAGATTATAATTTGAATACTGGTAGATAGAATAATTTATGGCATTTATGTGAGCCAACAATTATTACATCGCATCATGCGATTTTTAAAATATTTCCTTGTCTTTTGATGAGACTTCAGAATTAATTTGTTTCACTAAGTATATAGTTTGTGGTACCATTGTCCACAAAATGCATCTCTTCCTTTATTGTACCAATTCCCATAGAATCTATATGTAAGAATTTTTATATGAAAATTCTTAGCAAATATATAGAATCTTTGCATATATATTATGTACCAATGATGTTTATTTGAACCAATTCATAATAATTTCTTGTCTTTAATACTAATTATCCCTTATAAATAGATAGATAGTGAAGTATCTAAATATATATTTGTATAGATTCTAATTAAAGTCTTCATATAGATCATTGGTAGTATGTTCCATGATCATATTATTGTCCGAGAGATTCTCCCCCTGATGTGTAGTTTAAGTGGTATATAGATCTTCCATGTGAGAG
Source organism: Zizania palustris (assembly GCA_019279435.1). Lineage (NCBI taxonomy): Eukaryota > Viridiplantae > Streptophyta > Magnoliopsida > Poales > Poaceae > Zizania > Zizania palustris. Next base: position 12,018 of record JAAALK010001830.1, read on the forward strand.
TTCGAACCACTTACATCATGCATATGAGAGATGAAGTATGCTTCATATTTTCTCTCTTTAATAATGTGTCTATGTTCCATGGATAAGATACAAATTCACCAATTATCTAGGGTCTTGCCTTTTTTAGAAGTATGATTATGACTACATTGTTTTCATATTCGGACTAAGAAATTATCTTCATTTGAAGTGTCCACATGGCTTGTGGTATCTCTTTTACGCTTGTATTTGCTTGACTCTATACTGAGGTTTCGAGTCACAAAACAAAGTTTTAAGCAAATTTAATGAACATGGGTGAACTCATCTAAAATTTGAAAGATGGTTATAATCATAGATAGTCATATAGAAGACTATTGATCTATGTGTTCATAGTATTTTTAAGAGCAAGCTATATTTTGTATGGACTCCGACGTCTATTCAGACTTGAGGTCTAGGTGATTATGGTTTCTTATAATGTATAAGAAACCAATATGTTTGTATCTAAAATAAGCTCAATATATGGTTTATATTAAGTGAGAGCGTTAAAAAAATCTGTGTGCTGATAGACTCATTGTAATGATGTTCATAGCCAATGTAGGAAAATTGGATTCAGTATGAGTGAGATGATCAAACTTTTTTTATGGCCAATGATCATACATGTCGATGCATAAATTTGAATATGTGAAAACAAGGAAACTTGACTTCAAGCATATTATAATCTCATAAATTTGAAATAACTATAAGAAGTCATTTTACTAATATAGAGTAGATCTTTGAAAATTCATTTTCTAATTGGATACGCACTTTGAGGAGTAAAAATCCCACAACAATACAGATGTATTACCTTGTGTATGACCATTTTTTTTTAAGAAATGAATTAGGTAATCTCTAAATTAGTGTAAGCCTAATTGAATCCGAATATGAATTAAGTATGCTCATGGGAGATAATCACCATATGAATAATAAGGTGTAGATCTCCTAACAATACAAATGTATCACCTTATGCATATAAAAGAAAAACGGATTTTATGGTTACCACCTAAAAAGGTGTAGACTTTTTATCTAAAAATTTGGATTTATTTTGAGGATAATCACTATACATGAGGCATGGTGTAGATCCTATTATAGTACATGAGTACTATTCGCATATAGTCAACATCAAAAAAATATGATGCTTCTGTTATTTCAAAATGGAGATTAATTTTTATTTGCATGAAACATATGTATAGCTTTTTAAAAAAATAATAAGCTAACAGGCTATGACAATTATGTTGTAAAGGGATTGTAATTTGAAGACAATGAAAAATTATCAAACAATGGTTAAAACATATTTGTACAATAATTAAAAATAGTAGGGGTCTATGTATAAAAATTACATAGACTCTATTACTACTATTTGGATGGCAGTACTAAATATTGTAAAGCACATGGGCTAAAATGTAAAAGTACTATAAAAAATATAGAAATTACAATTTTTTTAAGAAGTGGGTTGTATTAAACCTGTTTGGCCATATAGTTGATGTAGTATAAACGGGGCGGTTAAGGTTTCTCAACCCTAATCGCCACCCATACACCACCGCCGCTGGGCACGGGCGCATCCGGCCGCCGCCTGGTCTCCTGGGCACCTGGGGGAGCATCCGGCCGCCGCTGGCCGCTGTCGCTTGGGCTCACCCGCACGGGGCCAATTCGGTCGTGCGGCGCGCTCAAGCGCTGGAGGCGGGGCACGTACGAGGGGCCAGCTCGTGTGTGTGGCCGCGCCGACTGCACGGGGCCACTTCGCTTGTGGACGCCGGCCTGCCGCTGCCTGAGAGCCGTCGGGCTTGGGGTGGCCAGATCTAGCGTTGGGAGCACCGAGGGCGCGTCTAGCCGGTGCGTGGTGGACAGAAAACGCCGATGGCGCGGTGCGCCAGGGGACGCCACCCATCGCGCAGGGGTTGGCATGGTAAACCGGGTGATGTTTGTGCATCTGTTTTATGAAAGGGAAAAAACTTTGAAGAACATGATTGATGAACATACATGTTCTTGTTCTTTCTCGCTGATTCTTGTTCATGTTTTTCCTTTCTGTTTTTGATTGTTCTTCATATGTTCTTTTGATTTCTTAGAATCGAACTTGCTGTTGCGTTTATGGTGAAGAACCAGTGCCCTGTGAATTCACGGAAGAGCGAAAGTTGCTGATAACGTAGTTGCTGATAACGTGTTGTGAAATGAAGAACGCAATACAAATAATACAGAGATTGAACACAGTATGAGAGAATGGATCAGTTCTTTATTGATTGCAATGTACATATATTTATAGAGAAGGAATGGACATGAACAGTGCTAAAGGATGTGTCGCTTGCATTGACGGCTGCGGACGCGACGATGCCTAGTGAACGCGTGCTTCTCTCGGGATGAGATTAACCGCAACTGCAACGAAGGAGTCGACGATCATCCGTCCCGAGGGCGTCAGGAAACAGCATTTTTCATGCATACCTCATCGATGACATTATTCTTATTTTTGTTTTCACAAACATTAAAGATACAGATCGACCGAAAAGGCACGCATCTGTGACTTTCTTCTCTACTAGAGAATAGAAAACATCACAACTAGTATAGCTGAGCACCATGTCTCACCGCGGCGCGCACATGCTCGATCTAGGACATCTTGGCGTGGTCCGCCCTCTGCTTGGCCACGTACTCGAAGAGGCTCCCGTCGTACATCCGCCGCATCGCCTCCCTCGCCAGGTACCCTTCCTCGTCCCTTGCCAACATGTACAGGATCGTCCACTCCAGCTTAGACGCAAACCTGCACACACGACACATCTCGAACAACCTGCAGTCAGTCTCTCATTCGCCGTGATGAGTCATTTTCTGCCTGCTTGCTGCCTGCATTCTGATCTGTTCGTGTTCATCCGGTGGTAGCTAGCTTGTTAGGTTTAATCTTGTCATTAGCATTTGCATGTTTAATTTGTTTTTCGTGTATGCATGTAGCAAAGAAAGTGCATCAGCAGATCAGAGTGACAGGCGGCAAAATTGTGTAAGACGTTTGTGCTGTTGTTCACATGAGCCGGAGTATACAAGGTGAGAGGTATGTACGTATGCCGTGTGATACGGTAGTGCTTGATATGGTAAAGTACAAAGCCCCTGCCCATGCGTAGAGTTAGTGGTGCACGCAGAAAGAGCTAGTGATTAGTGTCTGCATGTATTAGTCATGTGTGATACACGGCAAGAATTAGATTATTTGACCACGTCCAATCATAGCATACATGTTTGTTAGCCTGAGATGCGCGTTGTTGGCATCAAGGCCAAGAGCACGATCTGCATGTCCACGACGTGCGCGAATTGCATGGAGGTGCAGGTGTGCAACGGCCAACGACGTCAGTATCGCTGTTATTCATCCACTATTTTGCATCTGGTCAATATAAAAAGGAGAACGCGCTGGCTGTCATTGCGGTGGCGTCACTCAAAAAAGCTCGCTAGCTTGTGCTAATACGCGTGTATCTTCGTCTACCAAAGAACATCGAGTGTTTGTGATAAACATTTGCTGAAGTGAGGGGGTAAATTCTAACATAGCTTACCAGCCGAACAAATCGAGCATCTCGCGGTTGCCCTCGGTCATCTGCCACAGCTCGCTGTAGGTCAGCCTGTCAGGGGACGTGCGCGCGTATTTGCTGAATATGTTCTCGAAGTTGACCGGCATGAACCTGAAACCCGAATGTTTAGTTCAATTTGCGAGCAAGTGCAAGGCACAAGCATATGGCGGTCACTCGTTATCGAAATCGAAAAGGTGATAGGATGGAATTGACAGAGGAGGATAATGTACATTACCGGCCTTCGTTGTCGTAGGAACCAGAGTCACTCCCGTGCTTACTCCTGTGAATGTTGTGGATGTAGATGGGGAACAAAGGGGACGGCAGCCAGCCCTGCAGTTTCCTATTGCAGGTGAGATGTAGATAAGGGAAATATAGTAGGATTTACGGTGTTCCTATTACATATCAAAAGGTAATACCTCAAATTAATTTTAACCATCGAAATTATAATTAAAATTAATATTAAATTAAAATAAAAAAAATAGGTAACCGGCAAGAGGGGCGACCACAACTACGACAAATCCCTGAAAAATCAGGATTCTGTTCTGCAGATTTTTTTTCATTTTCTTCACATTTATATTTCAATTTTCAATGAAACTTATCGGTTTATAATAATCAAATAAAATTTTGATATTTTTGAAAATAAATTTCACCGTAAATCATCATAAATCAACTAGTATTTAAAATAATTTATAGTTTTTTTTTCATTTTTTTCAAATTTATATTTCAATTTTAAATGAAACTTATCGATTTATACTAATCATCTGAAATTTTAATATTTTTGAAAATAAAATTCACCATAAATCATCCAGTATTTAAAATATTTTTAAATACTTTTTCATTTTTTCAAATTTATATTTCAGTTTTGAATGATATTGATCGGTTTATACTAATCTTCTGACATTTTAATATTTATGAAAAGAAATTTCACCATAAATCATCTAGTATTAAATTTTTTTTTTCAATTTTTCAAATTTATATTTCAATTTTAAATGACACGGATTGGTTTATACTAACCATATTAAATTTTAATATCTATAAAACAAATTTCATCATAAATCCTCATAAATCACCTACTATTTAAAAGAATTTTTCCATTTTTTAAAATTTGTATTTCAATTTTGAATGAAATTGATATGGTTATACTATTCATCTAAAATTTTAATATTTAAAAAATCACCATAAATCATCATAAAGCACCTAGTATTTAAAATAATTTCTAATATTTTTTAAAAATTTATATTTCAATTTTGAATGAAATTGATTGGTTTATACTAATCATCTTTTGCCATAATTTTTTAAATAAAACATAGACCGCTGCACTCAAGAGAAAAATAAAAGCAAAATTGGAATGTTGCGCAAAATTAGGAAACCGTTGCATGAAGAGGAAAAAATCAAAAACAAAATCTAAAAATCGTGACGGGAAAAATCAGCGCGGAAAATTCACTAGTTTTCTTTTGGATAAAAAAATAATTATAAAAAATAAAGGGTGAAAGGTACATTTTTCACCTCATGCAGGTTCTTCTCAATGTCTAGGCTGATCATCGAGAGTTCATTTCAGTTATTCTAACTTTGTTCCAATTTATCTAAGAACAAAATAATTTATATTTGAACACGATGATAGCAATAAAGTATATGTAGTTGACAAATCACTCACAGGCATTGTGGGGTAGCTCATGGACACGTTCGCAACCACGGTGATGAGGAAAGACATGATCATGTTGAATCCAAGCACACGGCACCCTGCATAATTAGTCGGTACACCGATCATATATGTATGTATGCACACACAGGCACGCATTCAAGACGCCGATCAAATGAATATTACTCTTATTTGGTCACATATATACCTTCGTAAGTTTCCCACGGGTAGATGATGCCGTTGTAGTCGCGGTCAAAGAAGGCGACGTGCTGCTGCATCACGCTCAGGTTGTGGTGCTCATGATCGTCTGTCGTTGTCCCGTCGGGGTGGTAGATGTCCGGCGCCGTCAGAGCTCTCGCCAGATCTGCACATCCATCCATCCGTCCATGAAACGATCGAGACACCTCTTCCACATGGCAACTAAACTATGCATGTTTCCATTCGAAACAAGTCAACAATCGATGCGTGTTGCTTACATGGCTTGGGGACGTGCTCCTCGAGGTCGCCGCGGACGGGGTGCTCGATGGTGACCGGCGACTGCAGCGCGACGATAGTCAGGGAGTCCTTGGCCTCCGCGGGCGACATGCCACGCATGTCCCCGACCTTGCGGGCTGCAGAAGCGGTTGCGACACCCCTCCCCTCCGTGGCCCTCGTCGCACCGGCCTGTCCTTCGAGGCCGCCGTCGGCGCGGTCGTCGTTGCGCGCCGCCGTCTTGGTCGTCGCCCCCTGCATGTTACTCTTCTTCCCTGCTCGATCCCGGCCGCAGCACAAGCGCGTACTAGTAGTTGACAGAAAATCGCGAGCCTTACACAGTGAACCGAGGCAACAGTTCAGAGTCGTCCGAGATCTGGCAATGTATCACGTGAGAGACAGGCGCCGCGGCCGCGTCGGGATATATAGGCGGCTAGGCCGTTTCAGCGGGGAAGAGGAGACGTGTCAGCCGAGGAGGGCACGGCGGCACGACGTGGGCGCGTGCATGGCCCTCGGCGTCGCGCGGCGGTAACGCGTGTCGCGTGAGGCATGCCGTCGCGGCGTCGCGCAGGGTCGGGGTCTCGGGGTCGGGGAGCATACGTCGTCGTGTCACGGAGGCTTTGGGCTTTGGCACCTCGGGGCCCGAGATTGAATCTCACGAAGCCAGCACCCAGCAGCGGCGTACATCAGTACATGGATGCAAATGTTTTGTCCATTTTTCTGATTTGCAACGTTGCTGGTTGCGGGGTTGCAGATACACCATGGGCGGCGCCCCATTGAACAGAGCAAGGCCCGTAAATTTTCTGCGGCCCAACCTGCCAACAGGTCCGGTGCATGTATCCATTTTGCAGCCCATTGATGTCAAGTAACAGCTCAAGTGCTCAACCTACTGCAGATAAACCATGGGCGGCGCCCCATTGAACAGAGCAAGGCCGGGAAATTTTCTGCGGCCCGACCCGCCAACAGGTCCGGTGCATGTATCCATTTTGCAGCCCATTGATGTCCAGTAACAGCTCAAGTGCTCAACCTACTGCAGATAAACCATGGGCGGCGCCCCATTGAACAGAGCAAGGCCGGGAAATTTTCTGCGGCCCGACCCGCCAACAGGTCCGGTGCATGTATCCATTTTGCAGCCCATTGATGTCAAGTAACAGCTCAAGTGCTCAACCTACTGCAGATAAACCATGGGCGGCGCCCCATTGAACAGAGCAAGGCCGGGAAATTTTCTGCGGCCCGACCCGCCAACAGGTCCGGTGCATGTATCCATTTTGCAGCCCATTGATGTCAAGTAACAGCTCAAGTGCTCAACCTACTGCAGATAAACCATGGGCGGCGCCCCATTGAACAGAGCAAAGCCGGGAAATTTTCTGCGGCCCGACCCGCCAACAGGTCCGGTGCATGTATCTATTTTGCAGCTCGTTGATGTCAGTAACAGGTCAACCTACCGTAATCACCAGAACAACGTCCTCTCAAAATCACTCATGCGAGCAGTGATAGCAATAGAACTAGTTTTCAGTAAAAAGTAAAATGATCTATATTGTTCCCACTGTATAAAACAGTTATAGGAAATTGTTGTATAAGGTGTCGGTGGGCTAGCCGCTACATCTACATAGTTTTTTTTAAAAGCCTGAATTATACCATCAAAATATCGCTAAAGTTTAAATAACCTCATAAAAAAATTTATCATTTTTTACCGTAGTGTTGAAAATTAGCTCAATCTACAATTTTAAAGGGTGGTTTTGCTGACGTGCCAAAACAATGGATGGTTTTACTAACGTGACAGATAACGTGACGCTAGTGACATGACAGATCAACGAAAAAATCTAAATTATACCATCCAACTTTTTCTAAAGTATGAATAGCTCCCTAAATAGATAAAAATATTTAAAAATTAATTTCTAATTTTTTTAATAATTTTGTTTTATTTTCTAAAAATCTATAATAGTGCTAAAACCTTTAAAAATTCATAACTAATTCATTTTAACTCTAAATTTGACAAATCAAATTGCATATTTTTTAAGAAAATATAATCTACATAATAAAAATAATTTCACATATAATATAAGTCATCTTATATATTGTTTGTAATTAATTACTTTGACGTATAGTTTTTGAAGTCCTTGAGGAGCCCATGTTTATCAAGGAAACTCTTGTTTTTATTTATGTTTACAAAATAAGTCATTTAAGTCTATTCTTTGACAGGAACAATAATAAACATTTATTTTATAGTGTCATCGGGAAGGTAAATAACAAGCCCCTTATTATTAAAAACTATGTGAATACTATTAATTTAAGTATAAATTATCCTATCTTTAAAAATATTTTAAACATGACTTATACTTTTGAATATTTGTAAAAAAAATCTAGATAAAACAAAAAGTCAAATGCTATGCGTAAAAGTTAGAAGCACCATGTAATAAAAAAAAAGGAGTCTGTTGTCAGCTCATGATTTTGCTTGCTTGCATCTCTAGCTAAAAATTCAATTTTTTTAATTTAGCGAAAAAATGTTCAAATTCAGAAATCATCTTTTTGAAATTTCAATTTTTTCCATCTGAATCTTGTTTATTATCTTGCATTATTTAAATATAGTAAACCATGTATTATACATGTAAGTGTATCTCATTGGTTAATTAACTTTGATTAGTTTAGTAAAAACTTGCACCACGGTTTTTAAATTGCTCCTTCCCGGTGACATTCAAAATAAATTTTTATTATTTCCTTTGTCAAAAAATAGATTTAGATGACTTGAATTACTACACATGAATAAAAAATGATAGTTTCCTTGATGAAAAATGGCTCCTCAAGGACTTTAGAAACTACATGTTAAATCAATTAATTACAAACATGTTGGTGTCTTTTTGGTCACATGCGTGGCCTAGAAGGTCTGCTTAACTCCAATGAAAGTCCTACAATCTTAGAGAAAAAGGGTTTTGAACGTGCCAATTAGTTTAACCCTACAACTAATAAGGGATCACAGAAAACAACGTTAGTAGCAAAGCCGATCGACCACCAAGTCGATGATTGCGGTTAGATAAAACAATCACGGATAAATACACCAATCGGCAGTAGGGCCGATGACCATGGCAATGCTATTGGGCTGAGCACGCCATCAGCCAATAGGATAAAGTCCTTGCATGTAAAGGCCGATGAATATGTCCCAGATGCATGTAGAATATGACGTAGAATTAAAAGATAATTTATCGACTTGTACTCCGACAGAAACTAAACTTAGCATACCAAACAATGTATCCATATCATCAAAGTATCGTAACTGCAAGATCGGACCTAACCAAGACAGTTGCTAATTATGAGAAATCAATAACACTTCAACGTATCATGCATACTTTATTTAGATGAATGATATACAACATGAACCAGATACAATAGGACAAGATGTCGGGCCTAACCGATGAAGCCTCGGACTATGAAGAGATCAAAGTGATGTAGCCTTAGACCTAGCAAATATACTAAGATAAACCGATGATCGCACTGACCAGACCGATGCCTCAAGAGATCAATACGATGTAACCTTGAAAAACACTGACCTAGCCATCATGATCGTCGGGGTGGCGGGACTCACCTCTTCACCGAAAATCGGAACGATGCAGCCTAGTTTTGAGTGCCAAGCCCCGCTGGGATTAACCCTGGTAACCCAAGGGTGGCAATGCGCCGAAAGAGTAGTTCTGTTTTTGGTTGATTGTGTGTCTGTGAAATCTATCTAATTGGATACACATTTATTGTCCAAAGACTTGCCGTCCAAATAAAATTCGTTGTAACCGATTTTGGATTATCTTTATCTTCTTCCATCTCCATCGACTTCCTCTTATCTGGCCACTTGTAACAGAAACAGATAGGCTTCGTTGACCAACCTTTGACCAGATCCTTGACTTCTGTTGATCGTGCGACATCCTCAGTGGGCCCGGGCTTTGCCAAATCTTGGCATCAACACATGGCCCCCAATTTCAGAGCATTAAAGGATACCTGATGCTTCAAAATTATCGGTCATCAAAACCCTCTACCATCATGGTCTTTCAAACATCTCTTCAAATGTATTTTCAAATTTACTATTAACAAAACCCTTCATCTTCTAGCACTTTATAAAATAATGCGCAGGGTACCAGCTCCATATCATATCATCATTTCTTCTTCCTTTTTGCATCTTCTTCCTTGACCATTCACAACTGTGATGGATGTTGCTTGGTCTGACACATCTACTTTTCTTTATATCAGATCTTTGACCTGTAAAACTCAAAACATTTATGCTTTGTAATATATTATTATTGATCCTTGAGTTAGTCTTGAGTCTTTTGCGTCTAAGGGCGATACTTCACCACTGACCGTCTAAAGGTGTTACCATCGGTATCGGCTATTTGATGATTGTGTGTAGATATCTAGGTATTTATCCAAACGCTCAGGAAATAGTTCTTTAGATACTTCCCATTCAACGCTTTCCCGAACACTTCACCATCTAATCCTTCGAGCAGATAGGCGTTACTAGGCACCACTCGGCGTATTTGAAATGGTCCTTCCCAATTAGGTGACCACTTACCGAACCGATTGTCCTTAGACCCGATCGGTAGGATAAGTTTTCACATGAGTTCTCCCTCTTCAAATGACTTGGACACCACTTTCTTGTTGTAAAACCTGGCAACTTCTTGCTTTGTTCTCTTTAATCTTTTCAAGGGCACTCAGTCGAACCTGTGCTAGATCGTCTAAGCCATCTGTCATTAAATTATAATAATCATTGGATGTCAGTTGGTCTTGTAGTGTAATACATCTTGAGTTGATGTTATTTTCCCATGGTAGTACTGCTTCATGGCCATAGACTCACTGATATGGTGGTACTTGAGTAGATCCATGCCGTGCCATCTGATAAGCCTAGAGTGTTTCTAATAGAGACCGATACCAACGCTTCGGTTGCTCATTGATCTTACGCTTTATTAACTTGATCAAACTCTTGTTGGATGCTTCAGCCTGACATTAGCTTATGCATAATATGACGATGAATTTAAGAGCTTGATTCCCATATCAGCCACAAATTGCTGGAACTCTTCCAATACGAAAATTGTCCCCTGATCTGTGGTGATGGTCTGGGGAACCCTGAACCAATATATTATGTGTTCCCTGATAAACTCAATGGCATCATCAGAAGTAACCATTTTTAGTGAAACAGCCTCTACCCATTTTGTGAAACACTTAGTAGCCGCCAATATGAACTTATGTCCTTTACTTGATGTTGGGTATATTTGGCCAATCATATTGATGCCTCATACCCGAAACGGCTAGGGTTTAATTATCGAGTTCCTGACCAATGTAGGTGCTCTCTGAATAGATCCAAACCTTTGATAGTCCTGGCATCCCTTGTAATATTTTATGCAGTCCTCCACCATAGTTAGCCAAAAGTAACATGCTCTTCGAAGCAAACATTTCATTTTATAGGTCAACTGGTGTGTTCCACATATGTCATCATGTCGTCCAATGGTATAAGTCTTCACCGAGCAAAACATATCTCATTGCTTAATATATGAGTCTTCTTGGTGCCGATGTCGAAGGACTTTTCAAATAATTAATAATATTGTGCCTCCAATCATCGGCCTCTATTTCTACGATCTCTACCTCGACCGACCTATCCATCGTCTTATATCCTGATGTCGTTTAGGCCAAATTGTTCGCTTCTGAATTCTACTCCCTCAAGATATGAGTAAGAGCAACGCTTCGGAAGCTTGACACCGATCATGATATTCTTTCAGCATACCGTCTTTGCACTCATACTCATCTAATAATTGCCTCATCACTAGTAGAGAGTCTCCCAAAATTTCTATTGTATCGACGCCCACTTCTTCCAATAGCTATAACCCTTTTAATATTGCTTCGTATTTAACTTGATTATTGGTGGAGAAAGGTATGATGGTATATGAAAATTCAAATGATGCCCCGAGGGGAAATGATCAACAAACCTATACCACATCCATGCCGACACACTGATCTGTCAAAGAATAAAGTCCATGATGTCAGCTCAACATAAGTTACTGCCTCGACGTTGTGCTGGACTATGAAATCGGCTATCGCCTGCCCCTTTACTGCCTTAGCCAATTCATATCTAAGATCAAATTCAGTAAGAGCGAGGACCCATTTTCCAATACACCCTTTTAGTACCAAGGTCGATAGCATGTACTTAATGACATCGGCCTTACACACTATGGTGCACTCTGTCGAAAGCAAGTAATGCATCAACTTAGTGCATGAAAAGTATAAACGTAAATAGAAATTTTCCACTGTGGGGTATTGGGTCTCAGCGTCCAATAGCCTTCCGTTGAGACAGAAAATTACCATTTCCTTCTTATCGACCTCCCATACCAGAACTGCCCCCAATGGAATTATTATCGGTCGATAAATATAACTTGAACGTAGTCCCTTTCTACGGTGACATCAGTACTGGCAGCAAGCATAAGTATTCTTTAATCTTGTCAAACGCCTACTATTGCTTTTCTCCCCATATAAATTCCTGACCAGGCTCAACTTTAGCAATGGAGTGAATGGCTTTATTTTTCTTGAAAGATAAGTTATGAATCTCCAGAGAAAGTTTTTCTTCCCGACGAGTGACTGCAACATGGTTTTATCGATGGGGGGTGAGTGTTCTTAATTGCTTCTATACTATACTTTCTTACATCAATCCCTCTTTCATGCACAATAAATCCTAGAAACTTTCCTACCGATACCCTAAAATCACACTTTTTAGGATTCATTTTTAGTTTGTACTTTCTGGCTCTCTCTAGATCTCGATATATTTTTGCCTTGAACCACTGAGGTGACTGTTTGAATGGTCGATACCCCTGCTTTATTGGGAGACGATGTTCTACAATCGATCGCCTTAAACCTAGCATTTCATTATACTCCCATGCAAAGCAATCCTGGTATTCCCGTAATAATGCAATTAATTCATTTTTTATTTCATCGGGAAGTTGAGCACTACAAAGGTTGGCCTTAGTCTGTCGCTGGATCTGATGTCTACTTCCTGTAGCTCATTGGTTGCGGCGAAGCCTTGACCAAGTTTACCTTCTACTTCATCGATGTCGCCTTTAAAGGGTAAGCTTGAGCTGTTCATTATTGATTGGTTTGACTCCATCATTCGATACTTCGAGAAAATCACCGTCCCAAACTCTGTAGGACAGAAAGACGACTTCTTACATCTCCCATACCAATAAATCGACTATTAGGATGTTAACTGATTTATCGACGGGAATGATTTCCACTTGATCATCGACCCATTGTATAAGGCTCTGATGCATTGTTGACGAGACACGACAATTCACATGAATCCAATTGCGCCCCAGCAACAGACTATAGGATCATTTTCTTTCTATGGCGAAGAAGGTAGTTGGTACGGTCTTACTCCTAACCGCCAACTCTGCATTTAGCACCCCCATTATTTCTGATGAATTGCCGCTGAAGTCCCTCAATACCATATTGGTTTTGATGAGGTCTCCATCCCTTTTCCCAACTTCCGGGAGGTAGCATATGACATCGAGTTGACTACTGCCCCTCCATCTATCATCATCTTGGACATCAACTTCCTTTTGACCAGACCCTTGATGTAAAGAGGTCTCAGGTGCTGATGCTCGTGATTTTCAGGTTTGTCAAATATTGCCAGTTACGGGGTCAACGCCAGCTGAGCCATTGTATCAACCTATTCGACGTCGTCTTCAGGAGTAGCCCGATACTCCACATGGCAGAAGAAAACCATGTTTACCCCTACATCTTTCTTATCGTCATGATCAACCTTATCCTTTACTTGCCATTCACTTTTGATCCTTTGGGGCCAATCAGTCTCATTCTCGTGATTTTGCACCTTCATTTCTTTTTTGCCGCAACCGTTGTACTCTCCCTTTTCAATTCGTTGTGAAGATCCCGCTAGGGCACCATTGTGGCTTTCTTGACGTGGCACTGTCGTTGGTTGACTGATCGTTTTCCTCGACATTGATGGGGTAGAGCCTTAAAATCATTGAGACGTTGTTTCTTAGTGCTAATGTTATAAACGTGCGCATCTTCAAGACTTAGAATATACAATCCATTCACTAATGGACAAACACCATAGAGCATGTCATTCGAAAATATTGAACAACTCTTGTTTTATTACGAATTCAAAACCATCTTCCTCTAAATATGAAGGGATAATGTTTCTGCCTAAGGCGGGAATGAAATACAATTATTCAACTCCAAAACTAGTCATAATGGTAGTGACAGTAAATAAACACCGACGACTAACGCTGTAACCTTTGCACCATTCTCGACGCGAACATCCAGCTCGCCACTTGCACACTTTCTTACTCTACTCAGCCCTTGTAATGATTTGCATGTATGAATCATCGATACAGTATCAAATACCCATGAATCATTTGGACGAGTAGCAAGATTAATTTCAATAACATTAATACCTAAAGTGGAAGTCGCATTTCCTTTCTTGTTCTTCTGCTCTTCCAAGTACACCTTGCATTCCAAGTACACCTTGCAGTTGCGATTCCAATCCCCAGGCTTGTGGCAGTGGTGGCACACATTAGAACCAACAGGACCCGACTTGGACTTTCCAGCTGGTTTATACTTCGCGGTAGAGATCGAATCTGTAGTCTTAGACTTGCCCTTCCTCTTTCTCTTTTTCCTCTCTTTTGAACCATCATCACATGATTTGAAGATTTTCTCATACTCTCCTCAGCAGTTTTTAGCATCCCATGCAACTCAGCTAGTATCTTCTCCAGTACAACCATGTTGTATTTAATGATGAACGGCTCAAAGCTCAGTGGGAGCGACTGGAGAATGACATCAATAGCTAGGTATGGATCTAGTGGGATACCCAGTCTCTCTAGAGTCTCAGTGTCACCAATCATCCTGATCATATGAGGACTCACTAGGCTCCCTTCAACCGCCTACTCCAAAACAAGGACTTAAAGACATTGTATCTCCCTGCCCTTGCTTGGTTTTGAAACATGCCCTTAAGACCTACGATCATATCTTAAGCATCACGTTCCTTATATTGTTTATGAAACTTAGAGGACATGTAGGCAAGCATCAGACAACTGACATCCACAGAATCACTAACATGCTTCTCATAAGAACGTTTGTCTGTTGTAGAAGCATCCTCTCCTAGTTCATCAGGTGAGGTTCCTTTAGAACATAATCCTTTTTCTCTTATTTAAGAACGATTCTCAAATTTCCATACCAATCCATAAATTTTGTTCCAGATAATTTCTCACGTTCAAGAATAGATTGCAAATTAAAAACTAGAGTGCTATTAATAGAAGAAGTAGTAGGTTCCATGATCTATGTTGGGGGAAAATACTTCATCCTCAGGGTCTCTATAGTAACAAGATGAAGGCAATCTACTAAACTTAAGTTCAAGTATCAAACTCCGGTTTAGTAGGGGATCAAGTTCGAAGAATCAATGCGGACTCTTCTTCGGAGTATGGCTTCGAACGTCGACTCTTTAGAGAATTTATCTGCCAGCTAGGATGGAAGACTTATCTTCTTTCTCATTAGATTAGTCTGTTACCATTTTAGCCCTATTAGGGGTACCGAATAGTTTCCATTATGTCGGTTGTAATTGAGGGGTAAAAAGGTCTTTTCCTTAAGATTTTCACCTATAAATAGCCCCCATTTTACCCTGTAATGAGGATCGAATACTCAGTTATTCAATACACTACTTCGAATTACTTCAAGTTATTATCCAATTCGGAGGCTTGGAATAGTTCACTTCACAAACACTTTGTTTGTTAGTTTCCAATCTCTGAAAATCTATTAGCGTAATCTTTTATGCCAACAGTTGGCGCCGTCCGTGGGGAACCTAGTCCAAAAAACTCCGTTCTCTACCATGTTCTCAAACCATGCCTCCCAAGCGGAGTTCAGGTGGTAGTCCTACTCGGAGGTCCCCTCGGACCTCTGGAGCAAGATCTTCGAACATAGTCGAGGTCGGAGGACCTTCGGTAATTCCTCCACCTCAGACCCCTGAAGGGATTCCCCTTCCTCGAGCATACGGAGTTCCTCCTCCAACTCCATCTATACTTCGGCCAGCCGGAGTCCCTTCTCCAGCTCCGATTCCGCTTCGAACTGACGCGTACAGTTCTCAAGACCCGGAAGATCCTTCCGGAAGAAATGAAGACGATCCTAGCGACATGGCAACTCAGATGACCAGTCTCCAAGCTGAAGTGGCGAGGTGGAGACAAGAGGCCGCAGATAGGCTTCGTTCTCAGGCCACCCCGGTCATTTCCAAAGTTCCTCAAGACGATGAACTTCCTTATCCCAAAGCCCCAGAGAACGCTTCCTTCGATAGCGAGTCTCCGCTGCATCACGAGCTACAGAAAGTGTGCTTCGACCCTAAGTTTAAAACTTCGAAGCTTTGTAAGTATTCCGAAGACGAGGACCCCGGGGAGTTCTCCCGTTCTTATGCTTTGGCAATAGAGGCTAGTGGAGGAGTGCGAGACACCATGGCCAAGTGTTTCCCTCTTGCTCTAGAAGGGGTGGCTTTGCGGTGGTTTTGGTCCCTGAAGCCGGGATCAATTAGAACCTGGGAGCAATTAAGGAAGAAGTTCATAAGTAATTTTCAGGGTAGCTTCGTACACCCAATGTCTACGAGAAGTCTTTTCCAGGTGAAGCAGATGCCTGGAGAAACTTTAAGACAATTTTTCAAGCACTTTGCCCATACGAAGTCGCAAATACGAGGGTTGTCTACGTCCTCCGTGGTTGATGCAGCTCGAGAGGGAGTTACTCATGCAGGCCTCCGTGATAAATTTCATCGGAAACAGATATCCTCTATAGCTCAGCTGATGGCCTATTTTGAAGAGTATGCTAGGTCAGAAGAAGGGTGGCTCCGAAGAACAGCTTCAACTCCGTCAATCCTGCAGAAGTCAAGCTCGAATTAAACACTTCAACACCTTCGCAGGGGCCTAGCATCAAAGTCCAGCATGACAGGCGTCGGGGGCAAAAGCATCCTCGTTCAGAAGTCCTGAACATTGCTCCTCCGTAGAAATTTGCCCCTAAGACTTCACAAGCCTCGGGAAGCAAGACCAGCGGTTGGAGGCCGCCAGGGAAGCCGGTTGGCAAAGCCCAGGCCTTCTTCTGCTGCGTCCATGGTGAGAATCGAAGTCACGCTACTGATGCGTGCAAGTCTATACTCGCTTTAAGAGGCGAGTACCTTGAAAGTACCTCGGGTCGAGGCACTACTGACTGAGTTCCTTCCGAGGTACGTCCGGAGCCTGTCCAGGCTGTGGCACGTATAGACAACTTCGACCTTGCAAGACAACCTCCGGTGGTCAATATTATGCCACCTCCGAAGCAGGAAGATGGTCAAGATCAAGGTAAAAGAGTAGTCCTCCCCATTTCCAGAGGATGGACCCTCGGCAGTATGTCGAAAAGACAGCGAAGAGAATATGTCCGGGAAGTGGGCCATATTGGAACTTCTTCCTCCGCAGTTGACATGCCTGAGTGGTCCCATGTGCCGATATCTTTCTCTGCAGATGATGCAGCTGGCATAAAATTTCCGCATGCAGATCCCCTTGTTATTACTGCTGATATAACGGGGACTGAAGTCCGGAGAGTGCTGATTGACGGAGAGAGTTCAGCAGATATTATCTTCATTCAAGCCTTCCATCAGCTCTGTATCTCTAGGAAACATCTCCTCCCTGCAGCTCGTCCCTTGCAAGGCTTCGCAGGACCCCCTCTTGATGCCCTCAGCCAAATAGGTCTGGAGGTTGCTTTCGGAGTGGGGCTACTGGCAAGGACGAAGGAGGTGATTTTCGATGTTGTAGATGCCCCGTACACATATAATGTTATCTTCGAGAGGGGCATGTTAAATCAGTTCGGAGCCGTGACGCGTCATAATTATTTATGTATGAAGATGCCCACACAAGCGGGAGTGCTCACTGTTTTCGGAGATCAAGCCACTGCGCGAAGAGCATAATATGGTCATGGCCCCCCTCTCGATCCAAGACAAGTGAACAATGTACAAGGTAATCTAGAGGATATCTCTGCTTTAGGTGAACCTTCGAAGAAGTCCTTCCCAAGACCTAGCCCCGATGGAGATATTGTAACGAAGGTTATTGTCAAAGACGGCAAAGACTATTCATTTTAGTTCGGCAAGGATTTGCCTCCAGAAGTCGCTACTTCGTTAGAAAAAGTAGTCGAAGAAAATTTAGATGTCTTTGCATGGTCCGATGAGGACATTCCCGGAGTCAGTCGAGATATAATTGAGCATAAATTGCTTGTAAACCCGAGGGTTCGACCTATCCGACAAGGACTTCGGAAGTTATCTGTGGAGAAGGCCATCCTTGCTAAGAAAGAAGTGGAAAAGTTGCTGAAGGCTAGGATTATCATAGAAGTAGCTCATACGAAGTGGCTAGCCAACCCAGTCTTCGTCAGAAAGAAATCTTCTGGGAAATGGTGCATGTGTATTGATTTTACATCCTTGAATAAAGCATGTCCCCGTGACCCCTATCCCATGCCCCGAATTGATCAATTAGTTGACTCCACTGCTGGTTCGGAGTTATTAAGCTTCCTTCCAAGCCCGCTCAGTCAGAATACGTTTTTAGGCTTACGGGCTAACTTTTTTACGTGAGTCTTGGCTGGTGCCGAAGTCCCAGCATCTGCTTTCCTCTTCTTTGGGCCAATCTCGGAAGGCACCCAGTCCGGAAGAGGAAGGGCTACGACTCCGAGTACGCCCATACTCGGTTAAGTCGCTCCCAACTACCCACCAGTTTCTTCCTCCACTCCTTTTCAGCCAGGGTAGGAGCCCCGAGAATCTTCTCCGAAGCTCGAACGAATTGCTCCGAAGTCATAGGGGCTTGTGAAGCTGAAAGATAAGTTTTTATTAGTCATTTCGTGAAATAATCATATATAAAGCATGTTGTAGTTTTCGAAGTTACCTGCAGAGCTCAAGTTCGAAGAAATTTATCGGAGTCCTCTCTCCGGATCCTCTTCGAAGTTGATAGGCCAGTTGGCATCAAAGGCGGAATTTGGGGCCCGATGAACTCCTCCGCTAAGTCCCGCATGCTCATGCGGCGACTAATTCGTTGGAGTAGATTGAGGCGGGCTTCGAGCTGGCCGAGGTCTGGGTGAACTTCGGCTTCCCTTCGAAAATATATGTCTTGTAGGGGTCCGGCCAGACGACTGTCTACTCCAACCTCGGCGTAGAACCACCGAAGAATCCAATCTGTGTACCATCTGACATTGATGGCCTTCGCTGGGAACCGCAGTTGGAATTCATCTCGGAGCTTGAAGTTGATGCTACCGAAGGCTACTACAATTTTTCCCCTCCGGAGCCTTGGTAGGTCGTCGGCTGGCAGGATGCTTTGTGCAGCGCTGCAAATATCTCTGCTCTCCCTTCGCAGCCTTCGGCCCGCAGCGCCATTCGAAGATAGCTAGGCGCGCTATCGTGTTCGGAGACAACTGAGAAAGAGTGACATGGAAGAGATCCAGTACCTCCGACAGGAAGTCTACCGCGGGAAGTCCTAACCCTGCTTCGAAAACGACGACTTCTCCAGGCTGCGGCGAAGGAATGGCTTCTTTTCCGGGTTTGCGGACATTGATCCATGGCTAATCTTTCCTTCGACCACTGCTGCGATCGTCTTCCTCTTGCAGGTGGATGGCCCCAGTTTGTAAGACTGGTCGGAGTACTTCGAGGAGGCCAGGAGTTGTTGAGGATTCCCTGCCGGCGCCGCCGCCATGGCTTGCTGTAGGACCGAAAGTAGCGACCAGAGGGGGGGTGAATGGGCGCCTTAAAAATTCTTTCGAATCAATGGCCTGTTCCCACTACCCAACGCACCTCAAAATACTACGCAGCAGAAAATAAACAAAAGGCCTAAGTCTAAAGGTTTCTAACCTAGAAGCAACTGATAATAAACAGTGTAAATCTAAAATAGTGCAACTAGGCAGATGAACATGTTATAACAGGCCTAAACTTCTCAATGAAATGATCTAAGTATGTGTAAGATGAGAAGAGAAGTTACTGTCCAAATTTGTCTCCTGTTCAGAACTTGGCGAAGCCCCCTTCGCACGTCGAGGTCTGCTTCGGGGGTTGGTGACGGAGTCTGTCCGAGATGCCGAAGGTCCTGGATCACCACATTCAAAGCATCCGGATTTTGTGCCGTGTCTTTTGAACATTCTTTTATCATAGACACGACGCACCCGGTTGTTAAAGAGACACAAATCATCATCTCCCAATAACTCAAGCTGGTCCTCAGTGATAGACATCAAGGAGAACCCAGCACAGCTCACAGCAGAGGGATCAACAGAAGGTGTAGCAAGGGCCAGGGATTTTGATCCAGAGCCAGTGAGATTTGATCTCAACTGGATATCTACCTCAGTGGCCTTCAGCTTGCTAAATAACTCAGAAATGGTCAAGGTATCGTAAGAGGTACTCTCAACAATAGATGATACCTTGATCTCCCAGATCTTTGGGTCCAAGGTATGAAGAACCTTGAGCGCCTGCTCGTGATCTGAGACTAACTGAGCACCCTCAGCCTTGTTGTCCCGAAGCTTGTTAATGATCGACTGAAAGCGACCAAACAATGCCTCAACAGATTCACCCGGCTTCTGTGTGAAATTCTCATATTCACGCCGGTAGGTCTGATAGAGCCGAGCCTTGACCTGTGCTGTTCCCTCATGGTGTGCCTTGAGGGTAGCCCAGATCTCTCTCGCAGTGGAGAGATGACTCACACGCTCAAATTCTGTGGGACCTAAACCAGAAAACAAAATGTTCACAGCCTTACTGTTGCTCAGATGTTGAGCAATGATACCAGCAGTACCTTGCTCAGTAACTGGCAGAATGACAAACGTGGTGTGAACGCAAATATCCCATATGTCCGAACCCTGGCTCATGAGATAGGCTCGCATGCGAGTCTTCCAATAATTATAGCCATAGGCTTCCAAGGACGAGACCTTGCTAGGAGACGTCATGGTCACTACCGGAGTTTAGAACCGGTTAAGGTATGGAAAAACCCTAACCTCGCTCTGATACCACTTGTAGGACCGAAAGTAGCGACCAGAGGGGGGGGGGGTGGAATGAGCGCCTTAAAAATTCTTTCGAATCAATGGCCTGTTCCCACTACCCAACGCACCTCAAAATACTACGCAGCAGAAAATAAACAAAAGACCTAAGTCTAAAGGTTTCTAACCTAGAAGCAACTGATAATAAACAGTGTAAATCTAAAATAGTGCAACTAGGCAGATGAACATGTTATAACAGGCCTAAACTTCTCAATGAAATGATCTAAGTATGTGTAAGATGAGAAGAGAAGTTACTATCCAAATTTGTCTCCTGTTCAGAACTTGGCGAAGCCCCCTTCGCACGTCGAGGTCTGCTTCGGGGGTTGGTGACGGAGTCTGTCCGAGATGCCGAAGGTATCACGGACTAGCCTAGTTCGAAGGGACAAGATGCGAAGAGTACTTCGGAGCGAAGTATAATAGTGCCGAAGCCTGGTTCGAAGTATGTACTTCGAAGTCAAGGCTTCGAACACAGCTTCGAACCAAGAGCTTCGGATCAAAGTGACAGAGTCGAAGCCTGCTTCGAAGTGGGCACTTCGAAGACAAAACTTCGAACACAACTTTGAACCGAAACTTCGAAGCACAACCTTCGAACAGAAAGCTTCGAACACAACCCACAAAAGGACAACCTTCGAACAAAGAAGCGAAGCCTATCACACGTCAGAAAACCAAGTCCGAAGCCAAAGCTCTACCTCCAAAAAGAGTAAGCTCCGAAAAGAGAGACGAAAGGTGACACGCTACACAGAAGTCAGTGCGAGGCCAAGCGGAGCTACAAGCTTCGAACCCAACTTCGAAACTTGTCGAAGTATGGACTTCGAACAGATAGGACCGCAGCCCCCTTGCACTGTTGTTCGAAGTATGCAATGCTGATGAACAACAAAAAATGCTTCGAAGCTTAGCAGCACAGAACGCAAACCAAATACCGAAAATCGAACGGTGCCTTTGAAAGAGATAAATCGAAGCCTACCTCGCGAAACTGAGGGGCTTTGAACAGAGGGTAGCTTCGCTCGAAACACAGCCAAAAAGGTGACAGACCCTGTCAGCCTCGATCAAAAGGCTGTGCAGTAGAAGGTGAAAAGCTGCACAGACTACTGTAGCTACAGGAAAGTAGTACTACTTGCAACAGCAAGAACTAGTACTCAGTTTGTGAAGAACAGAAGCAACAGAAGGAGCTTCTCCTCAAGAAATAAATTCACCAGCCCGTAGCTGAAGCAATAACTCTCCAAACCAAACAAGTGCAACAAATAAAATCAGCAGGGACCAAGGCTTAAATGCATCCAAGAGTTTAGAGTAAGAATAATGCACAAACAGGAAGGAACACAAGCCTGGCGGCGCACACAGGAGAGAGAAACGGGAGACAAAATGACCCGAAGAGTGGATTTGATTTCAGCACAAAGGGGTGGTCCAAACCCTAGGGATTGGGGTCCTATTTATAGGCTCCCAACACTAGGAATATTCTACCAGCCCCTTAGGGTTTTTACAGACTCAAAAATAAAGGAAAATACTCTACTGCCCTTAGGTATTTTTACAGACACGACTGACTGACTGTGGGCCTAGAGTTACAGATGACTTATCCGGAAGCTAAGTTTTCGTAGCGACTACGGTTTCTCTTCTAGACAGTCGGATACAGAATCATGGTTGTCAGTTTTGCGCCGAAACTGACAAAGCCTCCACCGGCTTTGCACCAGGTACCCGGATTGGGCCGGCCCGACTCCGCAGCTCTCTCAGCCCGGCAATCGCACACCGCCCGTGTACCTGAGTCAGTCCTGGTCAACAGCCCAGTGGGTCTTCTACTGCTTCTGGCCCATGTACCCGGATTGGGCCAGCCCGACTTCGCAGCCTCCCTCTACCCGACAGTCGCTCGCTGCCCGTGTACCTGAGTCACACGCGGCCCATGAAACAGCAGATCTCCTCTCTTCTTCAGTCCTCATTGACTATCGTTGACAATGACTAATCACTTCTGGAGCCATGAGGCCCACGCTATTCAGCATGGCTCCTCAATCTCCCCCTTGATGAGTGCATTGTCAACACTCCTCTTCTTCAGCTCTTCAGCACCTGCGAACAAATGTGGAAACACGAAAACAAAACACAAGAAAACAAAGAAGAAGAAAAATAAGGTAAAAGTTTAACCCTAATGACCAAAAGCCGAACAAAGCAAGAAGCGGTCATTATGGTTAACCAAAACGTAAAAACTCAAAATGAGTGCGGATTTCAGAACAACAAGGATATCAACAGAGTAAAACTCCCCCTTAACTCTGATCCCAAATTTTCTCCCCCTTGTTTGACAAGTGAACTCATCAAGCACTCAATACAAACACAGACTCCCCTGAAATGCAACTCC